>CM076580.1:1033097154-1033258808 GCA_034641835.2 Pinus albicaulis
TATAAGCCACAGAGAGAAAGTAGATGCTACACAAATTGATGAATATGGTCTAATGATAAGTGAAACTTCAACTATATCAATAGAAAGTCCCATTGTTCAAGAATTCCTTTAGCGAACATCACAAAATTACTCAGACATACCTGTAGCCTAGCAAAATGAAGAACATAGAAACCACATGGAAATTTAAATCTCAGTGAAGATTAACCAAATAGTAACAATAATGAAATAGAATAAGTACTTCTCCAACTATGGAATCTCATGATCGTGCCTTCCTTACTGCAGCTAGTATCCGCCAAGGAAGTTGAAATCATAAACCCGGTTGACAAAGAGTTGCGACCTAGCGAGAGTCAGTTCATTGAATATATAGATAGAGCGTGTCAAACCAATGAATCAATTTCCAAAGAAATCGTTGATTAAGAATAAAATATCACACCTCATAAAAATATACCCACCATCGATCCTGCCAAAAATGACCAGTCGAATAATATTCTAACATATGAAATGTTGACACTCCAGACAAGCAAAATGGGATTTAACCATATACCCCTCTATGAGGGCGTCAAAGATCTGAAAAAAACACTAGTTCGTTTGTGAAAATTATGGTTTGGAAAACATGTTTCTGATTAAGATAAGCGAATGGAATTTTTTTTTGTAGCCTTAAGGAAACATGGTTTGATGTGGTTCATGAATCTTACAAAGAAGAAAAAAAAAAAAATCAAGAATAACTTCCTCACATTCATCAAGGCCCAAGATTTCAAGAACTTGGAAGCACATAAATTTAAAGAAATAAAAAAATGACCAAAGGAATTAGTACGAGAATACGATAAAATATTTAAAAACTTATTGAGCCATATTCCATACATTATTGATGAAAATATCTTATTATAATGGTATGTGGTTGGTCTCCTCCAAAAGACTCATGGCCCACAAAAAATGCATAAAGTCACAACTTGTGAAGAAGCGTTTAAGCTAGCACATCATAATGAAATATATGATCAAGGCCAGTCAATTATCTCACCGACTAACAAGAAACTTGAAGACAAGCTTGAACAATTACAAAATTCTTTGTTGGAATTAACAACTTGAAAGAACAACCTATGGTGAACCAACTGTCACATGGAAGGATATACTAAAGACACTTGTAAATATTCATATTATTTCGATCAAGACATCTAATGGTTATAATTTGATGTATTTTGTGAAATCTGTCAAATCACTTCAAATCACACAACCAAAGACTTTCAATATAATATTCAAAATTCCAAACCTAAATGGTGTGCCATTTGTGAATATAATACACTGTCCATGCAAAAATTTCCACTTAAAAAAAAAATAAACCAAATTATCACACCTTTTATCATACATAAGCCACGAATAAGTTTAGCAAACCACCATGATACAATAGACAAGGAACTTATTAAGGAGGTTATGGTTGTCGAAGAGGGGGATAAAAAAATAGAGTTCGTGGTTTTGGTCGAGGTCGAGGGGGATTCTATTATTATACCTATTGGAAAGAGGGGCACATAGCTGCATATTGTCCCTTAAAGGATAAGACCATTATGCACTTCTGCAATGTGTGGATTGGGAGATCACTGCTTGGAGGATTTCCACAATATTATCGATTTTTTTTTTAAATAAGAGAACTGTTGATTTAATAGAAACCATTCCAAAACAAGAAATTATGAACTCCAAAAATATTCATGTATTTACAAGGTCGGGTGTTGTACAAGAAAATAGTAATCAAAATTGTCAAGTTATTCGACCAATAAAAACACGTCTAACTGTCCAAATATGTAGGAATAGAATGACACAATGTCAAAATCAGTGGAATTATTTATGAGGGAAAATGATCAATAGAGACTGCTTAAGGATATAATTTTGGAATAATTTTTGGAACTTATAAAATAGGAATATTCCATTGGTCGCTTGGTAGAACTCTTAAAATGCTAAAAAATTGTAATGAAAGCAGATAAAAATCCAAAAATGTTTGACAACTTTCTCAAGGGAAAAAAATGGAATACCACGACCCATAAGTCGATTTAGAAATAAATGGTTACATGGTTAGAAAAGTTGTTGTCGATTTTGGTTCACAAGTAAATATCCTTCCACAAGAAACATGGATCAATATCGATGACAAAATCTACCCAAGATTACCAATTACCTTAAAATTTTTGATAAAATATTTATCGAACCTATCGAGACACTAAGGCAAGTCCAAACTTCAATTATAGGAATATCGATGACAATCGATTTTGAAGTAATTAACCTAGTTGATGGAATACTCACATGCCTTGCACCAATCAGCTTACCTTGGGGACACAACATGAAAGAAACAATATCTCTGGAGAAGGATAAAATCAAGCTCAAAGGAAACAAAAAGAAAATCATCATTCCTCTAGATCTCCAATAAGGAAAGCCTTAGGTTGAAGCTTCTGAAAAAGAAATCGAAACAAGAAGAATCTACCAAGTACTACATGAAGACCATGATAATGTCAAATGAAATGCCTTTGGTGAAATTTGATAGGTTGAACCATCTCTATTGGATATTAGAACTCCGACACAGAGCTTTATGAATGGAAAGTTGAGAACTATGAATCCAGAGCCAAAGAATGATGGATAATGGAAGCCATTCAAACGTCAAGGATTCGACCGTTCTACTCCATCAAAGTAATACCTATTCTAAAATAAAAATATTATCGAGGAATTCCATCTCCACTTTTGACGGAATTAACACATAATTATAGCAACATTATTCAATTTAAATAATGTGCATCACATGTTAACCATGTAGAAAAAGTAGTAAAATATATTAGTGAATAGGGAAGAATGAAAATCTTAGCCTAGAAAATTTTTATGGGGCAAGCGACGAGATGATGGGATACCCATTCATCTCGACTTCAAACGTGGACAACTGTAACGACATATTTCATTGAACGCTTTGTAGGAAAAAAAATTTCTGCATAAGCAAATATACCTATTTTTAGTTCTGGATAGGACGCTGTTATGCACATTAAAAAATGTGAGTCAAAATTGTGAAGGATCAGTTATAGGGATGAACGATTTTGACCTCATATGTTCCCAAATACTTTAGATGACTTACCAAATAAATGGTACAAAATAGAAGAAGCACGAGGACAAGCATTGCAATGGAAATAGGTAAGAGGAAAATTCATCAAGGACTTTGAATTCAAACCAGAGAAATGAGAATTAAACGAGGCAGTTCCTAAAATCAAATAACTCATAAAATAAAAACCGGTTGACCATCATAAATCACCAGTTTATGTTTAATTGACATTCAATTATGTGTCCTACACCTTAGAAAATAAAATGGTCAACCATATCGAAATGGAAGAAACACTTATTGGTGGTCACAGTTTTTGTTTTAATAAAAATCACCCAGAGAACCATAAAAAAATACAATCAGTGTATAAACTCGAAAAACAAGAAACTAAGAAACCAAAAAAATCATATTTTCCATAAGCCTATCAAGAAATAAAAGTCTGGGAGGAGCCACTTGATGAATCAAAAGCACCTGACTGGATGGACGTAGAAATAAAATACATGAAGTCTACATATCGAACGATGATTGACTGAATATTTCCCTACTAGATGATTATTGGTCGGACAAACAAATTAAAAAATTCATCCACTTGCTTAGAGAGTGTAAGGATGTATTAGCCCACAATTACAAAGATCTAAAGGGAATTTTCAAAGAAATAGGGGAAATGAAAATTAACCTCTTTCCTCGAGCAAAGTTGATAAAAAAAAGACCATACAAACTTGCTCACAAGTATAAAAATATCGTTCAAAAGTAAATAGAGGGGATGCTTGTCGCTGGTATCATCTACCCAATAGAAACATCATATTGGGAAATTCCCTTGATCGTGCAGCCTAAAAATCACAACCCAACTATATTACCTATTTGTGTCGACCATCATGGGTTAAACAAACTAACAATTACTGATCCATTCCCTACTCCATTTGCTCATGAAGTTATAAATGAAGTTGCAGGGCATGAATTCTATTCGTTCATAGATGGTTTCTTAGGGTACAATCAAGTACCCATTGTAGAAGAAGACACAAAAAAAACAACATTTGTTATCGAGTTTGGTTCTTTCACCTATCAGGTAATGCCTTTTAGATTGAGAAACACACCAACAATATTTTCAAGAATAGTCATCGAATATTTTCAAGAGTATATTTATAAAATAATGACAGTTTAGTTTGACGATTAGATGATCTACACACTCCTTAAATATCACATCCAATGGTTAATATTAATGCTTGAAATATGTCGATAGATCTGTTTATCACTGAATATGAAAAGTGCATCTTTTCAAAACCAATTGGAATATTGTTGGGCCATGTAGTCCCGAAGGATGGGATAAAATTTTATATGGAAAATATTAAGGTAATCTTAGATTTGAAGCCTCCTATCAATAAAAAATAAATGACAATATTTTTTGGGACACTGGGTACTAAATATGATTCATTAGGAGTTACTTTGACATTACATTCCAAATAGATGAGATTTTAAAGAAAGTTGTTTCATTTATTTGGTCTAATGAGTGCGATGAGTCATTTCAATTACTAAAAAAAAAACTAGTTGAAGCACCCATCCTTATGTTTCCCGACTGGTCAAAATAATTTCATGTACATGTCGATGCATCGAATGTGGTAGTCAAAGTAGTTTTAGTGAAACCTAATGATGAATCAATAGATCATCCAAATTCTTATTCCATTCGGAAACTCATTAAAGATAAAATAAATTACTCAACGACTGAATGAGAAGATCTAGAAATGATCTTTTCCTTGCAGAATTTTTTTCACTACCTTATTGCAAACCCATTCATATTTTACATAGATCATGAAGCACATAAATACCTCATAAAAAAATTGGTTCATCAAGGGCTCATTTTTCGATGGCTATTAGTATTTAAAGAATTTTAATTTGAAGTCATTGTTCGACGAAGAAAAAACAACTTCGGTCCTGACCACTTATCCAAAATAGAATATGGAGAGGAATCAACCAATATTGATGATGATCTCCCAAATGCACACTTATTTAGAGTTTAAGTAGTCCCTTTAGAGATTTATGAAATAATTTTTTTTTTTTGCATACTGGTAAAGCACCTAAAGGACTATATGAAAAGAAGAAAAACACCCTTGTAATTAAAGCAACACCATTTACATTGCTATATGGACAATTATATAAGCTTGGTATCGACGGGGTACTTCAGAGATGTGTCTTAGAACATGAAAGAGAATAAATCATTGAGAAAACACACATATAGGGAGCTAGAGGTCATTTTTAGGGTGAAACAACTATATGAAAAACATTTCAAGCATGATTATTGCGTCCAATGCTATTTCAAGATTATCGATAACATGTACAAAAATGTGACATATGCC
Source organism: Pinus albicaulis (assembly GCA_034641835.2). NCBI lineage: Eukaryota > Viridiplantae > Streptophyta > Pinopsida > Pinales > Pinaceae > Pinus > Pinus albicaulis. The sequence goes on from CM076580.1 coordinate 1,033,102,567, forward strand.
AAAGGTCTGGTCAACCACTATCGAAACATCATATGGCATTACATTCAATTGTTCCATCACTACCTTTTAAGATTTGGGTGATCAATTTCTTCGACCCATTTCCCAAAAGAGATAAATGAACAAGAGAAAATTATATCATAATAATAGTTGAATACTTAATGAAATGGATGGAAGTAGTTCCAGTCAAATCATGTACCAAAGAAGTAGTAGAAAAAATCATATATGGAAATATAATAACACTGTTCAATTGTCATATGATCATTATTAGTGATAGAGGGACGCATTTTGTGAATTGTTCAATACAAATATTAATGAAATTTATGATAGAACTTAGGAAGACTACCACATATCACCCACAAGAAAACATGCCATCGAATATTTCAATAAAACACTAACAAAAACGAGTAACAAATATTTTTAATATAGGAAAAAGATGATAGGGACAAAAAGGTTCCGACAATTTTATGGGAATACCGCCCAATGTACAAGAAGTTGACAGGATCGACACCTTTTAAACTCATTTACAAGTAAGAAGTAGCCATACCATTTCATTGCTCGACAAATGCACAAAGTATATCAACTATACAAAAACATAATACAAAAATACAAACGGAATGACTCAGATAATTACATCGACTAGAAGAAGAATGACTCCATGTACTCTACGATCAAAAAATTAGTAAAGAACATAAAAATCATGGCCTGAAAAAAACCTGCAAACTAAGTGTTATTGCCTAAATCTACCTCAGGCTGAAAAAGGCAGAGTTCAGGGTAACATCAAACCACGCTCAGTCTGGTAGCTAGCCCTACCAAAACAGGAGAGGGCTCTCTCCGAGTAAATCTCAGGGAAAAGTAATCAATAGGGCTTGAGATGACTGAAATAAAAGCCAATTTTAGGCAAGGTATATAAGTGAAGGAGTTTGATTATGTTTTTGGGGTTTTTTTTGTTGGATCAAGGGAAAGGCAGTTTTGGGTGCGGGGATTAGGCCTAGTTTTTGCAGAGTTCTGATTGGGGCAAGGTAGGCAATAGTTTTGATGCTTTAGCTTGAGCGGATGGATGGATAAGACCTGTGAGGAGCTGAAGAGGGCAAGAGGGTCTCAAGAGTCCTCCTCAAACAGATGAAAACATGAAAAACTAAACAAAAATGAAGGCAGAGCAATGCAAACCAATGAATTCTACCTTTATAACTTGTTTGTTCAGTTTAAGAAGAAAGAAGAATGAAAATGGTACACATAAACATCATTGAACTTACAGATACATAGAGGTAAACACCATCAAAACACAAAGCCACAAGGATCCCAAAGAGGGCTGCAAACCCTGGTCTATTCCTTTGCCAAAATTGCAGAATGAAATGTACAATGAAGTGCTAGCAATCCCAAATGTCCAACTCTGAAAATGATTGAGAAAATACATCATATAGACAAGCCTAACCCATTCCCATGCCTCTAGGGGTCGAGCTCATCATTCTAGGAGCTGTTTCAACCATATCTAAACTAGGAACTAGAAAATAGGCCATGAAACAACTTGCCTCTATATGCTAGGAAACTGATCCATTCACTCACATTTCACCTTTTGGTGAATGAATCTTCTAGAACAAGTAAAAATGTGCCAAAATTACATCATGAACATGAAATTACATCAAGGTACATCAATATTTAGATGAAAAAGTGAAACTGGCCAAAACTAGGCGAAATTCTGAGCTGTGGAGTGAAAAAAAGGCCAAAAATCTCTATGCGTCGTGCCCAAAATCTCTATGCGTAGCACAAGTTGGGAGCTATTTTTGAGGCCCTTCCCGAAGTCCAAATTGAGCTCATGATAGCTCGTTGGAAAGCCCTACCTGTCTACTTTCCAACCCAAGTGGAATTTCTGGATTTACTATCCATTTTCCCCTCCAAAAGTTCAATTTCGCAACACTGCTTCCTGTGGGTGCAAAAAGTGGTAGAAAGGCCATTTTCAAGGTGTTTTTGACCCTTTAGGCAACCCAGAACTTGATGAAATTCTTAGGAAATTATTGAGCATGCATAAATTTTCATAAAAAATCCATAAATACCAAGTTTTCCTCCAGAAGATCTCCCAATCATAAGCGCGCGCAAGGTGGCGCTACGCGTTGGGCAGAAAAACCTGTTTTGTGACCAAAAAATTAAAAAATGACAAAATTTTCTCCAAATTCCTTGAAATTTGGACTGAAGGTCCCTCATCAAGTACCATGCTCAGCCAAAGAAGCTTCAGCCAAGATTTGGAGCCGATCATGTCTTTTGCGCCTCCTTAATGCCCTCCTTAGCCTCGCTTTCAAGATCTTGATCTTCGCTTTGCAAACATGTGTGCGTGCCCAATAGTGGTTATTCATGTGTCAGAGCATGTTATTCTATTTTTTTGCCTTCTCCAACAACTTCTCAAGATGCATGTTGACTCTCTCCAGCCACGTCTCTCTATCGGCCTCAATCTCCCGCTCAATAGGTGTCATTTCGGATGGGCTTCTTCGGGCAGCTTGCCAGTTTTCAAGGATGTTTTGCAACTCCATGAGTGTCTGCTAATCCTCCAGCTGCTTATTCCACTGCTCCAAATAGTTAATGATCCACTGAGCTCTCTGTAACTTCTCGGTCAATGTGATGATCTCAGTTTTATGCTCCTGAATGATCTCTCTCAGTTTTGAGTTTAGAGAGCTCATGTCCACATCAATCAGTGTAAAATCAGTATCCTAACCTCCTGAAGGGCCTTCCTCCTACATAGGCCTCTTTCCTCTATCCTGTACCTGTACTTGTTTTGATGACGACGACAACGAGACCCCTTCCACCCCGGGTAGAGATAGTACTCTTCGGGCTGCTGCAAATAATGCTCTCGTGCCTCTCTGATAAGTAACAAATACTGGCACATCGATAAGCTCTGTCTTGGGACCTTCAAACTGATGTGAAGGCTCACCTGCATCATGAAAAATCTCTGGAGGAGGCTAAGGGGCTGTGAAGAAGTCATAGGAAATGAAATCTTCCCATGTAATGCCCTGTAATCCAAGCTGATGTACCACAATCATCTTGATGAGCGCATAATGATAAATTTTGTTGTACTGCTGCTCGAGAGTCTTCTTCTGCACAAGAGTAGTCATCCTCTCTATGTTTCGGCACATGAAATATGGAATATGCATCATCCTTACTCTCATGAAATGCATCAATACTCTGATGTGGTATGCATAGAGGCGTGAGAACCGGCCCTCACAACTGAAGTACCTGATAATGAGTCTCATCAATGGTGCATAAGATTCCTTCAAGAACCGGAATGGGAATACCCTGCTGAGCTGCCTCACATAGCCAGGCCTGATGTATGGCTCGTAATGTACTCTATCCACCTGTTGTCTCTTGTTCCACTCCTCACCTACATTCGGTATTCCTGTTGCCTGAGAAATGGTTTCTGGTGTCAAGGTGAAATTTACACCAGGGAGAGTAACATGACCATCATGCAAATGTAAAAAAAACAACTGGGCTAACTGCTGATGATGCTGAATCTGAGCAATCCTCTCACAATACTGATAGCATGATTGCTCTCGAAAACAAGCCATGGCAAGTGGGCAGGCCTCCAACTGAGTCAAAGAGGTAGGTTCTTCTCTCACATGTTTGCCTCCTTTACGAGGCCTTCTCGGTACATGAAGCTCTGTGGTAGAATCACTTTTTTTCTCATATGATGAATCTGTGTCCATCATGGTGTTGCAATGTGTATGACAAGTGTATGTTTGGTTGGTTGAAAATGAGAAATGAAGACTTGGTGTTTATTGCCTCCAATTTCCAAATGTATGCCAAGTAGGAAGGGACTGTGGGAAAAAAGGGACAGTGGGTATAGTGGACTGTCAAGTGAAATTAGAATGCAATAACAGTCACTTGACTATGTTTTAGGAATGTGGGGTTTGAGAATTAGGAATTTTGCAAATGATATGGGAGATGGTAGGGTTTAGGGATAGGGATAATAGGATTTTAGGAACAAGTGATATGAGTGATTTTATAAGGGAATAGGGAAAAAGGGGAGGCACAGTATGATGATATGGCAGTGATGAAGAAGGAAACCACAGATGGAGAATGGGATTTGCAATACTTGGCACAAAAATCAGACCTTTAAACCACCAATTTTAAAACCCTAAGGAGCAGATTTTGATATGAATATAGGGTTTATATTTTCAAACTCCAAAATTTCAAATTCTTCAAAACCAATCTCTCAACCATACCAAACACCAGCCAATAGCAATGGCAAGGTTAATCAGACTTACTTGGAGCAAAAATATTTGAGTCGATTCGATTTTTGATGAAGTAGTAGTGAAAATCGGCTTGGAGGCTCTGTGCGCCGTGCACAAAACCCAGTGCGCCGCACGCGTTCAAAAACACACTACAGTGGTCGGCTCTATGCGCCGTGACCTCCCGGTGCAACGCGCCTACCTCCCAACGTGCCGCGCACTGATCTTCAACAAACAGTCTGGTTTTAAACTCACAGTTTCGCCCTTCCACAATTGAAACCGACTTCTTTGGTATCTCTTGAGTACAAATGATTTGATAAACATGGAAATATCTTATGTATACAAGGCTTTTGATTTTTATTTTGCAAAAAACCCACTTTCTTATGTTTTGGATTTGGCACTTTTCACTTTTAATACAAACTCTATTTTGCTTGTTTCCATTTTGACTTTTTGACTGAAATGACGAAACTCTTGTCTATTTTTTGCAGGGATGACTGGCACAGAACTTGGCAAAGGTGACCAGGGCTGTTCCTGAAGATTTTGACAACTGAAAATTTTCGAAAATATACATGGCAATTTATTGCAAAGAACAAAATGACGATTTTCTTCAAAACAGAGTTTTGAATAAAAGTCAAGATCTTACATTATAACGATGAAATTTCTTGAGATGAAAACTTATTTTGATCATCCCTCTGGCCTGCTGGCATTATTGAACACTTTGAAGACAAAAATTTGCGACACCTAGACCTAATGACTGAAATGAATCTTTTCCCACCAAAAGACCAAACATTGACTGCCATTGACTGTAAAATGATTTTGATGGACTTTGATGAACAAACCTGAGGCAACAGGTACATGACATGAGGGACATGAGCGACAAGACCCTTCCGTCAGAAAATCAATGCTCCTAATGGAATGCAGATGATCAAACTGAATGAGACACCTAAAAGTGAAATGCAACGAAAGAGAATTTTGATCTTTGACGAAGGGATGAACAGACCGACTCTAACACTAAGAATTTCAAAGTCAGTGACTTAGTCTTATTGTACGATATTAGAGTGAAGGGGAAACTAAGGAAACTAGAAATCACATGGCTGGGACCCTTTGCCATCGAAGACATGCGACCTTTAGGAGATGTTCAGTTGAAAACACTATAAGGACACCTTTTAAAGTCAATTGGTAATTATGCTTGTCTTAAAAGATATTTCTCTCAAGAACATCTAGCATCGGTTATCTCTAGGACTACGTTGTGGTGGGATAATAGACCAATAATTTGTAAAATTAGTATTTTGTCTTTCTTAAGTATAAATTAGAAAATTATTTACAAAAATTTGTTATAAATTAGCAATAAAATAGTTGACATAATAGTAGGAGACACAAGAAAGCCAACGAAAGAAAAAATCAAGTAGGCAGACACAATAACGATATGGAATAAGAGCTATACCTATGTAATATTCTAAATAAGTAAAACAAAACATGGACCGATATCAATTCAGAGATGAGTGATTGCCAGAGCATAGAGAAAAAAATAAATACCAGTATAAAAGTTCTATCTTAGTTGATAAATCAAGCCAACATGATAGAAGCCAACTCGAACATAGAAATAATAGTTTGACAGGACAAAGTCACAAAATAAAATTCAATAGGATAAAAAATCAATATAGAGTCTTCGACCAAACTTCAGGAGGGAGTTTAAGAAAATCAATTTCTAATAAATACCTCACATGTGAGTCTAACAAGACATCACAAAAAAGGACAAAAATATGGATTTAAAATTCAAAGCACTCAAGTACATCTATCTAATAAGTAAATGTCACAAACATCACACATCCTTGTTCAAACCATCCAACAATTATTCACCACCTTGCAAAGAAGGTGGTAATCAGGTGGCATGAACCGTCGTTGAGTGATGTTCAGGGATCAAATCAGAAATCAATGAGACATTTCGAGGAAGAGAAATCGAGTGAGAATGATGACACAATTAATTCCACTTCTATAAAAATTATTGAAGTCTCGAGCTTAACAAAAATACTGCCAGAAATATTGTTCAATGCTCCATGCAACCATGAAGATATCCCAAACATTCCAAGCCATATGATTTTTTATTATGGACTATTATATTTCCTTCAAACTTCATAACTCTAGAATGATTGTGTATTGGAGAAGCGCAAAATAAATTTTGAAGATGCCGAAGTCATAGTAAAGCTGAGTACTAAGGCAAGGTTTGACCTTGCAAGAAAGATAAAATTAGAAGTCCACATGCATAATACAATCTAGGAAAAGGTAAACGAACCCTCTTGGGCAAAACACTTTGAAACCTTTCTCATATCGGTCAAACCGAATGACCAGTGGAATTCTTAGTCTGAACAATTGAAGAAAGTGGGAATTCAGGACATCCTCAACGCTCCACTAGTAGCAGACTTACAAGGAATGAAGGAAGAGGATACCAAGTATTTAATCAGTAGATACCATAGTGGAAATATTTGGCTTGCGTAACCTCAATAAATTTTTGGGATTTCCATTAATCTGATCACAGGTTTACCATTCAAAGGTGAAAATGTACCGAGCACAACCTAATATAACAATTGGATCACACTGTTTGCTGGTGGAGCATCTGGAAAGAATTCAATAGGGCTAGTCATTAGCCAGGTCCAAGACCCATTGGTCGGATGGATATGAAAAATAGTTTCCCTGTGTCTCACAATTTCTGGTTGGGCCTCAGACATCAAGTTTACAATGCTCGAAGAAATTGGAGAGATATCAAATTCCGACAAAGCATACAATTGGGAGGAACATGTAGCAGAAATCATCAAAACCAAATGCCAAGAATGTTAAAAATCGGGTAAAGCCATCCATTTCCCCTTTCTTTTAATTAGATAGATATGAAGTCTATCCCACCAGTTGGGGAGGCAGACTTCACTAAAAAATACATGCCTCCTATGAATAACTTTAGGATCTTTTCACGTAACTGGTCAGGGAAACCACAATCCTTAGGTCCCCATGATTTTTTTAAGAATTGGTTACTACACATTAAGAACATCTATAATAAATGGAGAGTTACCCAACACATACGTCTAGCTCTATCTCCCTATTCCCATATCCAGTTATGTCTAGATGTCACTAAATTCTGGTACAATAACTCCGCAGAAGTCGACCCTCAGGAACTCCCTTATCAACCTTCCATCGACCAAGTGTTCGAATAATTATGACAACAATCCAATACCAATTACAATATTCCCCATGGAGTCTTTGACCCATACCAAGATATTATCACTGCTTTGTTTGATTCTGAATTAGAAGAAGAGCCACAAGCCACATTGTAATTACAACCCTTTAAAATCAATTAATCATTGCCTTTACCAAAAACCTCCTAAAATCCAAGTCATAATGAGTCATATAGCCCCAAGGCCACCTTGACCACTTCCTAATCAGTCCAATGGGAATAGGTAATTTTAGAAGTCCATCTACATAATCCTAAACAACAACAAAAACTTGATGAAGCTACTCAACATAAGGAAAAAAAAAAAAAATAGTAAAAAAGACTTGGAAACCCAAAGTTTCATCTATTCAAGTAGATATATAAAATGAAATGGAAATTGCTAAGGGTGTTTTTAAAAATGGTATTCAACATAAAATGTTGCATATTTATTAGGTTTCACTAAATAATATTTGTGTGGAAAATGGTACTTCTTCCACTAAGCAGAATGGAAACAGTCAACATCAACAAAATGATACTCTAGATCAAGTTCATATTCAAACAGAGCAGGCTATTGAAATAGAACAATAAAATGATTGAAATTTATTTAACATATGATACAACTATTAACTATAAAAATAATATTGAAGAAGAATATAATCAGTCGCGGAGGAACCAATCAGATCAGTAGAACCTAAAAGATAATTCTAACGAGATTTTGTAGGACAATTCGTCTAAGCGCACTGAGTCCAATGAAACAATCAAAGATTACAATCCACAAATGACTAATTTGTTGATAGAAAAAATCAAGAAGAAGCGATTAAAGTACCGATGAATAATCCACTAGTCACTAAGGCTTATTCAACTGACACAACCTCCTCAGAATTGAATTGAACAAGCATTTTGGTAAATACAGATAATATGGAGCGTATTGATATTCTGCCAAGTATGCTGATATCAAACTTTCCAGTGATAATTTTTTTTTCTTTTCAGGTTTTATAGAAATACATCAAAGCTTCTAAGAAGCTGATAGGAAAGAGGAACAAGGACACCAACAAGCTTCAACAACAACAAGAATGAGAAAGTGATACTTTGATGACTTGTCAAAACAGGGTAGCATACAAACTCAATATTGACACTCCAGTCGAGGTCGATGATCATATTGTTGCTATTCAATAGTCGATGAGTCAACTAATTGATCAAAATGAACAACTTCATGCATGGGTGACAAATATTCAAGCTAGACTTACAACTACTGGAAGTCCAAAATTTACATAAATATTTTAGAGGGCTCATCATGAATTCTTGGCAGCTAAAAAGACTTTATAAAATACACTCAACAAGGGAGATACTCTTATGACCACATTAAACAAGTGGAATATTTATATTGCATCCAATCATACTCTAATTAGAGAACAAGATGTGGTTATTCATGATCTAGCCTCGTGAAAAACTATAGATCCGAGAGAAAATAAAGAAATGGACAACAATTTGGAGCAAGAACGAGAAATATATGCACAATTGATGCAAAATGAGTGCTAGTTGGTTAGGAAACGGAATAACGCACAATTGTAAGAGAATAATGTATCAATTTTTTTTTAGGGGGTACTTACTTAAGTTTTGAACATTGAACAAGCCAACCCCTTCAACCAAAGGATAGCAAAGTCACACCCCTGGAAGAAAAAGTCTAGTTCCTGTCATATCTCAAAGAATATAGTACTAAGGATAGATTGTAAGTGCATGAATGGTCCATATTTTGTTAGGTCCCTATATTACTAGTATAGTCCCTTATTGGTGTTAGTGTAACCCCCTTATTGTTATTATTGTACCCTTGTAACCCCCATATTGTTATTATTGTGCTCGTAAATTATTATTGTTAGGTCGGCTAGAATTACATTGTGGCCCCACTGGGATTACATTATGGCCCCATGGACTCCTATATATAGAAAGGAGGTTTTGTAGTTTGTATCATCCAAGAATTATTCATTAATGTAATGTATTGGAGGTTTCCCCCTAGACGTGGCTTATTTCTGAGGCGTTGATATCTTTTTTTTTCTATTTTTGGAGCTGGTTTCACAACATTTGGTATTAGAGCTTTGGATTCTTGGGTTTCGCTGCTCCAAACAAGTGATCGTAGAATTTTCGCTATAAATTTGTTTCTACGAAGTTTAAGAAGCTAAAATTTTTAGGGTGCAGAGCCTAAATCTTTAGGAACATCGTCAATAAATTTCAGCGCTTGGTTCACAATTTTTTCATAGATATGATCTGTGGAAGTTAGGTCTTTTTGCAGGCTCCTCAATTTAATCTAAACAGGTCATCGTGGAATTTGCGCTATAAATTTTTTTATACGAAGGTTAAAAATCTGAAAATTTTAGGGAAAGAAGCTGAAATCCTAAGGAAACTCATAAAAAAATTTCAGAGCTTGGTTCCCAATATTTTCGGAGATATGATCTGTGGAATGTAGTGCTTTTTTAGGCTCCTGAATTTCATCTCAAAGAGGTGATCGTGGGAAAATATTCATAACTCTCTCTCTGAGCATCGTATTGGAGTGCCGTAAAAAGTGGTCACAAGCACATGGACTTTAGTTTTGTTGCTATCAATTTCAGAGCTAAAATACAAAAGAGTGACACGTGTCAAGTGATACAAGGTCACTCTACTGAACCAGTCCATAATTAGGTCATTGTGGGAGATTGGACATAACTTTGCCTTGGAGAATCCAAATCAAGTCAGACCTATGGCATTTGAAAGATAATTTAGAAGGATACCACAGTGCTCAATTTCAGATATGGAAGAGCTGCAATCAAAAATATAATCCAATTTCAATATCGAGCTCTTCAAAAGCAAGAAAAAGGTGTGTATTTTTTTTTTACGAATTGCATAAGTCTTGTTTGAAGAATCAATTTGAATTGATTCCAAGGGCATATTGTAGAATATATATCAGTATTGGGTTTAAAAAAAAATTTCCCTGTAACAATAATTCAACACCCATTAAGCCTTCAGAAGGCTCTACTATGACTCATGAAGATGAAGAATTGCAACATGATCTATCAAAATTACAAGAGCAAGTGCACCAAATTTAGCTCTCACAAAGAGCAACAAAAAATGAAATGGATGTTTTGAAGAAAGGCATGGAATCTAAGATAGATGGCATGGAATCTAAGATGGATGACATGGAAGCTAAGATCAATGAAAAAATGAAAGAAAACATGGAAAACATGAAGAATGATCTAAAAGAAGACATGGAAGGTTTGAAAAAGTTGATACAAGAAATGTTTCCTAATGGTGAAAAGATAGTAGAGGACACTCATGATGAGAACAAAATAAATGTTAATCGTCAACCTACTCCAAATTCATTCTGTCCTAATCGTATAAAGCATCATCTCAACAACATAATAGTACTCTAGCTCTCATGAATTGAGAATCCAACAACATAACGTTACACAATTTCTTCCTCCCTAGCATTTAGATGAGTGCTCAATTTATAGGTAAATTGAAGGTAGTTTCTCTATAAAGGAATTGAATGGATTTATAATAATAGGTGAGACATGTTTCCAAGTTCAGAGGTGATGGATGAACACTTGTATTTGAAGTATGACACCTATGAGCTCTTCTAGAAGTCACTGGACATGTGAAGATTCTTGGAACAATGATGATTTCTCTCCTAGGAGACCAACACACCCTTGAGTGTCGGGAAGTACACTGCAGTTCACCCTTGCATGGATATAAGTTCATTGCAACGTAGTTAGGCCCATGCAGAGGAGCATTGATGAGTCAATGGGTCATATAATCTATACTTCAAACCTTGGAAATCTCACAATTGAAGCCATCAATTGAATGACTTCTCTTAGGGCATATAGCAACTGAATTAGGGGATGATAGACCTTATTCATATTGGTCTCGGGGGATGATGCCCAATTTGACTAGGTCTTGGGGGATGTTGCCCAAATTGACTTGTAACACTTGTATTTACAAGCATGGATTGCGTCAATTCCACATAGGGTGGTTTGATGGTCCTAAATTAATTACATAGTGCCCCATCCAACCAAGGTAAAGCTACACATATAAATTCACCATCACTAGTCAAGAAGGGACTATATTGTGGAATTCACAAGTTCACGACTTCGAGCTATTGTCTATGGTTCCTTGAATATAACCTAAGCTGATTCTTGCCATTAATGCACTAATTATGGAAGAAGTATGTGAAGGTGCGAAGGAGGAATGAGTGCGGAGGTGTGAAAGTGGGAAACAAAATTTCTCCACACATAATTTATTTTACAAAATAAAAATTAAATTGTAAACTTTGAAATGTCTCTCACACATATATAACTATGCAAATTAATGGTTTCAATTAAATAATTTTTAATCTGATTTTAATTTTTAATTTTTTAAAATAACTGCCATGATCTGAAGATGATGTGATGTGTTGCCACACATATGTTGATATAGCGGATTAAAGCACCCATAAACAAAATAATATTAATTTTTAGAATAGTTCAATGTTGACATCAGTCCCTTTTTTTGAACTGGTTACTTCAGATTGTGAAGGAAGAAGGTTAGAGATCTTCTGGACATAAATGAGTAGATAGGAATTAAAGTTTCATTTGAAAATAAAATGCAACCTAAAATATTCAATGATCCATTAAGGGTTTGAATAAAAAATCTTGAAAATTGCTAGATGATTTCATAAGTATTTTTAGATCTAGGAATGCTTAGACATTAACTTCGACAAACCCTACCTAGAATAGAGTTAATGGTTTTTAAGGAAAATATCGTTGCAATATTTGGTAGTCAGTAATTTCAACCAACCGTTATCACAATATGCACAACTCAGTGTGTCCCATGATGAACATTAGTTAGAGCTACTGAGATATAAAGCGAAGAATGATTTATAGATTGTTTTCATCTTAATATTGTTTCTTTAAAATATTTACATGATGTTAAGTAAATAATGCAAAATTAGACTGAAAAATGTGCAATTCGCCTATGGTCATGTGTTTGTCCTATGGATACAGTTCGCATGCCTCTAAGTCTTCTTATCCCAACTACAAGTTGGTATGGTCACCCTAAACAAAAATGTTTTGCAAAATCGAGGTGAGAATGTTTTGCTAAATAATTTCATGTGTGGAAGAAAATTTGTGTCCTTGCTCCACACACACATTTCCTCTGCACACCCGTTCTCTCTCACATACCCCCTCTTCCGCATATCCTTTATTCTACACACATATCCAACTCCATATACCTATTGTTCCACACAATGGTTTCAGCACTTGATTTAGACAACTCACCATGACGGTGGACGCACCCCCCCACTTACGTAAAGGAACTAGGTAAAGCACTAGGAGTGTTAAGCATAACAATATCAGTGTAAGTGTCAAATAACTCACCAACGAAATGGCCATTTACTAAGGGGGTTTACATGATCCCTTATTCTTGCGAGAAATCTTGTATAAGTGAGACAATGTGATCTATCAAACGTAGAATTATGGAGCACGTTGCAAACATTATACATAATCTCTCTCGCTCTTTGGATCTTGTTGAACATTCTATTAAAATAAAGCATCACATTTGCATCGATGATGCTTCCGTCCTTGTTAGGATCTCTCATTTTCATCACAGAAAGTTCAGAGAGGAAATTGAGATCGAAAAGGGAACTCCAACAATATGAATATGGATGATGGATGGAAAATCAATAGAAATTGGATCCCCATTCTCTCCTCTAAATTATCTTCTTCTTAGGTTTCTTTTGTTTCTTGGTCTTTTTTCCTTTTCTTCCTTTCCGTTTATGTTAATATTTTCTTTAATTTGTGAGGAATTTTTTTCTGTTTAATATTTCCTTTTATTCCGTTATTTTTATTCTGTTTATTATATTATTTTATTAATTTTAATATTTATATGTATAATATTAATATTTATTGATTATTGTTTTATCCCATTTCATATATATATATATATATAATTTACTTATTTTATTTAATATTTATACATTTATTTATAATTTATATTTTATTATAGTAATTTTCTACCCTCACTTTTTATTTTAAAGTATTAATATAATATTTATTTTTATTTTTATTATTTTTCCTTATTTTTATCCTAATGATCCTTAATACTAATTTTTTTTTTCTCATTTAGTAGTATTTATTTATAATTTTATTTGTTTTACTTATTTTTATCCTAATTATCCTTAATTATATCTATCTATTTATAATTTATATTTTATTATCCTAGCTTTTTACCTTTAATATTTATTCTAAAATATTAACATTATATTTATTTATATTTATATTTATTATTTTTCTTGATTTTTCTTATTTTTATCCTAATTTTCCTTAATACTATATTTTTCCTTATTTCTATCCTAATTATCATCCTATCTTATTTTTAATAATATCAGCCTTAATATTTATTCCAAATTATTCATATATTATTTATTTATATTTTTATTATTTTTTCTTATTTTTATCCTAATTAGTCCTAACACTTTTTTATCTTTTTTAATAGGATTATTTTCCTAATTCAGTTTTATAAATATTATAGATACTTTTATTATTATTATTATTATTATGATTATTCTAGTAATTCATTTTTATAAATATTATAAATAATTATAATAGTTGTTTTTATTACTTTATTATTATTTTTTTAATTGTTAATTGAACATTTTTAATAATTTTTTTAAGGATAATTTTTTTTTGACTTTTTGTTCCTAGATCAGATTTTTCCATCTTTTCCTTCTATATTAATTGATTTGAAACATATTGGCAATTAATACATTCATGTGATGGATCTTGAAGATAATGGAAAATTAGAAATAATTTTTTAAAATATTAGAAAAATGTTTTTCAATTTACTAAAAAGTGGAAGTATTCAACATTTTTCAAAAAATTAGGTTAAATCTATAAAAATATTACAAAGGTTAGACAAAGTAATCCACACTCAAGGGGCACTTTTTCTTGTCAATTTTGTCCAAACCGATAAAGACGTCATGAAATCAGAGTTTAAGTTGTTTAATATGCAAAGTTTTAATGCATCAAGGTTTTTTATCAATCATGATGATTATTAATAATAATTATTTATTTATTTATTTCCATATATGGAGAATACTTTTATATAATAATATCTTACCAATTTAGATTAATTTTTCATTCAAAATATATAAATGATTAATATTAATTAATCTCTTAATCTAATCAATACACCAAATTATCTTTTTTATGGACACTATTTATGGTCAATTTTTTCCAAAATCATGTGAAGCTTTCATAAAGTCATAAGTTTAAATTTTTGTGAGTTAAGAGATTTTTAGGGTGTTGAATTTATTCATACATTTAAAAGTACATTTTAAACAACAAGAAATTACAAGTTTGCTCAAAATTGTATAACATTTCGATAAAAAAAAATCACTTTTTCTATTAATTACACTACACTGTAATTAATTATAATAAATTTATATTATATTTTTTAATATTTATAAATGTAAATTTAATAATATGAATTTATAAAAAATACAAGTAGAATTTATATAATTATATTTTAATATTAATTTAATAAATTAATTCAAATAGTTAATTATAATTAAAAAAAATTGTAATTAAATTTTATATAATTAGTATTAAACATTATTAAATATCTTTACTAAATGAAATTACTAAAATTATTAATTTTTTTTTTCAAAAATGTACATTCCATTAAAACAATAAACATATATATATATATATTAAAATTTATAAGATCTTCTACAAATTACAATTTTTTTTAAAAACAATTTAAAATAGATTTATCTCCAATATCTTGTTTACATGACAACCCAACTAATAAATAAAAAACGTAAAGGAAGCGCAAGAACCATATAATTAATAAAGTTGGTAAATGTGTTGCTTAACTCATTAGATATTGAACCATATAAATAATAAAGTTGGTAAATGTATCTACTATTGTGTCGTTTGGTGGTACAACCATTTTAAAGATACCCGCAGGGAAATGTTCAAACTTAGGCGTGCAAACTTTCATTTCATTTTCAGTGCCTTACTCTTTCTTTGTTTTGCCTCTCAATTGACCAAAATAAGATTATAAAATATAAAAAAATTATTTGATGTCACTTTCCAAAGTGGAAAATACAAACGTGCATGTATTTCATTTCAAATAAGTAAATTTTACGTTTACAGTTTTTTAACTAAAAGTAAAATACAAAAGATGCTTTAAAGATATTGTAATGAATTTACATGTGAGCTTTTTAAGTGGACTTTAGTTAGGATGATGTAACGTCCAAAAGGCTCCCATACCATACCATATTATATCAAGATATTATATCAAGATACGAAGTAAAAATCTCAACTCACTTTTAATATATTTAAATTATATATTAATAATTGTTTTTAAAGATGCAAAGGTACATTGAATAAATAATAAATTTGGAATTTAATT
Organism: Pinus albicaulis; assembly: GCA_034641835.2. Taxonomy (NCBI): domain Eukaryota; kingdom Viridiplantae; phylum Streptophyta; class Pinopsida; order Pinales; family Pinaceae; genus Pinus; species Pinus albicaulis. The sequence continues at coordinate 1,033,118,401 of CM076580.1, forward strand.
ATTTTGAAAAATTAAATCACTAAACATTATTTTTAACTTAAATGTGAGTGCATGGTAAAATTACCATTTCAATATTGGTAATACTATCTCTTTGTTGTTATAGATTAGTTGTAGAAGAAACTTATATATCTAATTGCTTTAGTTTAATTATGTTTTCATTCTGTTTTTGGTCAAGAATTTAAATATTTGTATCTAATAGTGAAAGATTTGAGATATCCATGAAGTAGGCGTAGATGGGTGAGAACCTAGTGCGAGTAAGATATGCGTTATTGACCTAGTTTCAACTTATTAATATTTCGAAAGTGGATATAGCCATATTTTTGTTAGATTTTAGCTCGGATACCTATATTTTTTGTAATTGAAATAGAAATTGCTGGCACAATCGTCATTGTTGTATCTGTGTATGGATAAATCTGGTTTGCATGGAGGGCCTTATGACTATGTTTGGAAACATTTTGATGTACATCCAAATTGAGTGAGAGTTGGGGCATTCAAGATCTTTTTAGTTCAAACCAACTTTCTATGTTGGACCCTTTCCTAAATATAGGGTTGTTGTAAACACTATATGCAACTCTAGTTTAACAGATGAGAAATTATTTGTCAACTTCCAAGTTTCAAGAGTTGTTTGACTTCATGTGTAGAGCAAGTGTAAAAGCTAGTTTAAATGCAGTGAGCGATGAAGACAATACTTGTTTAGATGGTGGTAGATGTTGAAAATTAGTCCCTTTCTACGACTAAGGTGTTTTTATGCTTACAATATCACAAGATCTTCAGGAATCAAATAAATATAAAATTATGGATTGAATGTCATTTCTTCATTATCAGACAAGGTAATACATGGTTTCTTCATAATGAGTGCATATGCTCACTTTTATATATCTCTTCTGAAGACAACTTTTTATTAAAGTTTAACTAATGATGTAAACTTGTTTCACAGTAAAAATCCCGCAATATATTCTAATTGGATCAAATGGAAATTCAATCGATGAGATCTGAAGTTTTATTGGTGTACTTGTTTCACAGTTAAAATCCTGCAATATCATATGCATGACTGGAGACTCAAAGTTTGAAACTGCTTGGGAGTTGAGAGAAACAAAAATTGCGGTGTCAATGGAAAGAAATTTCCCCACTATGGTCTTGGAGACATGGAATTGTGACAAAATAACTGTAATTATACCAATAACTAGTAATCGTGTTCAATGAAATCTGGTCCAAAAAAGCATAATTGATCTGAAACTTTCTAATTTTTGTGTTTTTCCACATGGTAAAAAATTGTTGGACAAAGAAATTGACTTTCTACTATTGGTTGAATATGCCCAACCAAACTCATCATAGGAACACCTTAGGTGTAATAATATATTATTTTTTGATTCAATAATTATTTTTAATTTTTTTATTAATAATAAGGAAAAAAACCTTACTCTTATAACCAACTTTTTATTTCAAAATTAATTTTAAAATTTTCATATTTGTATCATTTTTTTAAATCTTTCCTTAATATGATTTCCTCCCTCATTTTATCTCAAATGCATATCGATGTAAGGAATGATGCATCTAAATGTAAGGATGCTGACCAACTATCATAACCAACCATGGAATTTTACTAGATATATTAAATAAAATCAAATTTATTACTTGAGAAATTTATTAATCATGAAAATTATCAATTATACACATAATAATTGATTTATATATCATGACATGTATTAATTTGCATCAATATAGTTGAAAAATTTGGGAAAATTTTGAGGATACACTTTTATCATTTCTTAACTAATTTTATTATTTCTTTAAATAATGATAATAAAATGTTTGTTAATATTTTTCAATTCCTTAAGGATTGTATATGGTAGGCTTATAAAATTTTGGTAATTTTTAGAGTAAAATAATTTTATTCTATAAAAATTGTCAAATCATTTTTAGACAAAAGATACAATATGGCAGATTTTTTATGGGAAAAAAACATGCAAAATTAGCCTATAATCAATATTTAGACTTTAAAAATTTCCCTTGCTATCATGAATTTTTTAACTTAACACAATTTGAAAATGTTGCATTCTAGGGATTGAAACAAGGTACAAATCAATGTCAGGTGGGTTAGGGAAACACAATCTAATACATGGTACAAGAGAATGACACATTGAATATTAGGGTATAGGGTTGAATTATTAAAATTTCCAACAAAATCCATGTGCCATAATTCTTCTAATTGACACTATCTATCCTCGTCGTAACCCTAAAAAAAGACCAAAAACTTTGATTTGACAAAAATGGACTAGTTTCATCAAAATGCACATGCAAGCTTTATTAAGACTCCAAATTTTGGTAATAAAATTTATATGTCTCCCTCACAACATTTCTCACATGTCTACACTTTCAGATTTACATTTTTAGTGGAGAATGTTATTATTATGCATGCACATCACAAACTGTTGATTTTTACACAACGTGAAAATCAATCTTGAGTGCCTCAACCATATACACCTAGGAACTATAATAATGAGTGTTAGTGAGTTGCAAAGCACCATTGATATTCCAATAGTTGGCTTATCTAAACTTAAAATAACTACAATGTGTTTGCACCCAAATGAGTTATTATCCTTTTGTATTTTTAATGCTTTAACATAGACACAAACACACAATTCAAATTATTCAACTATTACAATATATGAAGTCAACGACAATAGAAAAGCCACTAAAGGATGCATATATTTAACCAAAAAATATGTGTACTACAAAAAGTCTAACATTCAATGAAGGAATGTGCCTTTCATCTTCTTATATTATGAAGATTACAATAGAAAATATAAATATGATTAAGCTTACTATGTACCCGTGAGAGACTATGGTATTTATGATAATCTAAAATATGCATATCCCTTTACATTATATTAATAAAACCTCCACACTCATGCTCCTACCATGGAATAGTGAACAATTAATAATATTAAGTGAACCCATCTAAAAAGAACATTATCTTAGAGATTCAATAAACATAACATGAGAATCATCTTTAAAGGAAGGAGGAGTGATTTGTATTTAAATACAAAAATCACAACATATATCATTGGGCTATCATTAGATTGATATTAACAACAACACTTCAATGTTGACAAAGTAATCTTCCAAGTATCATTCACATTAAGTGTCTAACATCAACATAATAGAACCATCATGATAGAGAAACATAAATTGTTAATATGATAAAAAATTGGTTCAATTATAGACTTCACCTTTAATTACAACAACCAAGTTAGAAATAACATGATTGGTGGTTAATACTACATAGTTTAATAGCAATACAACCTCTCATTATTTCCTAATTTTTTAAAATTTAAATAGTTATTTCTAAAATGAATAAAAAACAAATAATAAATAAAATAATTTTTAAATAATAACACAAATTTATTACACTATAATATTTTTATATTTTTATTTATAATTACAAAATCACCAACATCTTGAAAAAAACCAGTCAAAAAAGATATTTAACTTTATTTTACTTAATCATGTATACACACCTAATGACAATTTATAAAAATCTCCCAAACCATAATAAGGTTGTGGATGGCTAATAATGGTGAAGTTACATTTCAAGCCTCAATTTGTGTAGTTCAAAACAAAATTTGGAAAATATACATTATGAATAAAAAGTTTAGTGTCGGATGACCATGACCATGTAAAGTACTAATTTACATCACAATTAATATATAAAAAGGCAAGGAAAAAGGCAATTCACAACAAAAGGTTGTGAGGGGCGAAGTTACATTTCAAGCCTCAATTTGTGTAGTTCAAAGCAAAATTCGGAAAATATACATTATAAATAAAAAGTTTAGTATTGGATGACCATGACCATCATAAATATTAGTATTAATTTAGATCACAATTAATATATAAAAAGGCAACGAAAAAGACAATTCACAACAAATTTAGATAATATTTTTGTGGATCGATCAAAAATATATATATATATATATATATATATATATATATATATATATAATCATAAAAAAATACGATTTCAAGACACACATGTAAATTTTAGTACTAATTTAGACCGCAATTAATATATAAAAAAAGTTAAGGAAAAAGACAATTCACAACCAATTTAGATAATATCTTTGTGGATGGATCCCCACACACATACATATATCGACAATTATAAAAAAAGGGGCACGTTTTCATAAAAGACACGCATGTAGATGTTGATAACCCATTAACACGTAAATATTAGTTCTAATTCATTTTTTTCATGTAAAAAATTATCCAAAAAGGTATGATTTCATAAAGACACACATATAGATTGTTGATAATCCATGACCATGTAAATATTAAACCTCTAGTAATATATTTAAAAACAAAGAAAAGTACACATCACAAAAAAAAGTATATTTATTTGTGGATGGATCTAAACCTTTATATATCATTGAGCTTAATTTTTTTCCAGGACAACAATTACCGAAAAAGGCATCCAAAACTCATTAGCATGGCCTCATAATACATATGTGGATGTTAATAACGCAAGCAATATTTAGTAAACCGTATACATATATGTTAAAACCTCATATATACACAAACAATTTATCCATCACATGAACATTATGACTCGATGACCCAATAAGGTAAAAAAAGTACCCAATACAAATATTTAAGAGCTTGATTGGGAAAACAATAAAAACAAAATAAAGTAAAGAAAGATGAATACAAATTCTAAACAATATACAAGACAAAGTCATATGATGTGTTTAATTAAATGAAAACATCCCAGAAAAATTTTTGAACACTATTGAGGTCCAATGGTTAATTCATGTGCCCTTAGTTGTATTTAAGTTGTGTTAAAACATTATAAGATTTTCATTTGGTTCAATAGAAATGGGTATGAATAGATGTAAACTTAATAGAACTTACACTTTTTTTATAACTTTTTAAGATGATATTTTTTATTGGGAGATTTATAGTTCTGAGAGTTTTAGTGGATTTATGTGGTTATATGGCCATATCAGGTGGGTCTCTACCTCTACTCCCATCCCATTCTTTGAATATCATTACTTTCAACTCACTGGTTTAAAATGGGCCACAGTACCAAAAGTCAAAGCCTTCTCATTTTGTCAAGAAGCTAGAAGAAATTCCAAAGGTCGATGTTTTAGCACCACAATCAAGAGCATGAGCCTTGCAATTGGATGAACGTGGCTTGGTAGGCCAATTCATGGGGATTTGGCCTTCCCCACATTTTTTGAGGTCGTGGGTTGAAAAAAAATGGAAACCCATGACTAAGGGTTTGTCACTTCGACTTTCTGTGGAAAAGGTTTTTTAACCTTCTTTTTCGAGAACAAGGATGATTGGGACCCAATATTTCGAAGTGAGACTTACTTCATGGGGGCCCAATGGTTATATATGGATTGTTGGAGCCCATATTTAACCCTAAAAGTGATGTCCCAAATGTTGTCCTTGTTTTGGTTAAGCTCCCTTTTTTCCCTTGCACTGCTAGAATGATACTACTTTCAAAAATATCAGCAATGCACTTGGGAAATACATTGATTAAGTCGAGCCACTAGAGGGGGTATTCTCACGTGCAAGGCTATGCATGGAGGTAGATTTGGATAAGGGTATCCCAACAATAATAACCCTAATTCTAGATATTTGGACCCATATTCAAGAGGTTGACTATGATCAACTTCCTTTTAAATGCAAACCTTGCCATGAATATGTCCACTTTGCAAGAAGCTACAAAATGAAGTAGGAGGAGCACAAAAAATAAGAGAATTAAGGATAACAATGGCAACAACTAAAGAGGATAAGAGGCCCACCTAAACAATAAAACTATCTACAAAAACAACAAGATAAAAATTGGAACAAAGGGAAAAGTCCAACTTCCCCTAAGTGATCCACTATGGGGGGAGGGGAAGGATTTAACAAAGGCAAAAATGAGAAAAATAGCAACTTCGATGCTTCCAATTAAGTTAGTAAAGAAGGGGAAATTCTCAGAACCAAGTATAAGAATAGGTACAAAATTTGGGACCAAGGCGTGAAACAAAGAAAAATGATGAATCCATGCCACCATTAGAAAATGATCCAATACTAGAGAAAAAAATAGTGGAATCTTCCTCGGAAGAGGAATGATTCCTCTCCACTAAGAGATCCAAATTGGGTCCTTCCTTTCTAAGCTCGACTGACAAGAATTCAAAGGTAGAGAAGGAAAAAAAACTAGAAAGGCTCCAACAGAAGGATAGTTGGTATACCAATAGAGAGGTAATGCACGGAAAAATAGAAAAGGATAAGGAAATGGGAACACATGCAATCTTAGATCCAAAACTAAAGGGATATAAAAACAATAAAAAATGAGGAAAATCAACCTCTCAGTAAGGGGCTACTCATACAACAAGTAAGTAATGAGGGTCCTATCTTGGAACTGTAGGAGATTGGGGCCAGTAAAAAGGATGGAGGAAGTGAAATACTTGATTAAGAAAGAGAGACCCTTAGTTCTCATGCTCTAAGAGACAAAAATGGGGGATCAATAGGTTCTCCAAAATTAACAAAAGATTTGGAATGGTAGTAAGATTTTTTCTATTCATGCAAGAAGAGAATAAAGGGGGATATGCACCATGTGGTCTCAATCTTCACTCAAATTACTAGAATCTAGTTTGACATCTCACTAGTTGGCTACTGGTTTTCTAATCATGTAAGCTCCTTTGTCAATGTTTACATGCCTATTCAATTTACAGAAAAACATGGTTGCTGGAATTCCTTAGTGGACCTTGGGTACACAATTTTTGGATGATAATGCATATTAGGTGGCGACTTCAATACAAGTCTACATTAATGGGAAAAAAAGGGGGATTTCATGTTCCATATTAGTTCCAAGAACTTTTAGAAGTTAAGAGCATCCAAATTTACCCCTGAGGGTGATGGTTCATATTCATCAATAAGCCTCATCAAGACTCTAGTGGGTTCATAGTCATCAAGGACTTTATTATCAATGAATAGTTTTATGTTTTGTAAATGTTGTGTTATGTTGGGTAAATTCTACAAGGTATACACCTACAGAAACCCATTTTTGTCGCTCAACAATATGATCCCTAAGAAAGTTTACTATATCTCTTAGAAAAGAGAAAAAATATAGAAATTTTGAAGAAGTTGCTACGTAATTCCTCATGTATTTTCCATGAGCCAAGCACAAATTTATATAATATAAATACTCTTTCTAAGTTAAAATAAAAAACTTTCTAAGATGAATTTTGTATATATTTGTACAAATTATTATTATGCTAGTGATTCAGGTTATATTGGGCCTGTGTGCTTAGCTTTTCTATGTCATTAATACCTGCGTGCCTATGTGTAGATATGTTTTGAGGCTAAAATGCCTATATGGTTTAGGCTAGAAAACTTATAAGCTAAAGGGAAAACAATCCTAGAGGATGTGGCATGTAAATGCACATATATTAGTAAATGACACCATGATTGTAGACTAGGGGATGAGAAGAGTATGGGGCGCTATGATTCCATGAAAGGGAAGGAAGGGGGGATAGGGAGCTTAGAAATGAGCCAGAGAAAAAATATTTTATTCCTAGAAAATGATATAAAGGTCAAGTGGATTAATATTAAAATTGTTATAGCCCTCACTTTTATCCCCTCATTCCTTTCTGTGATTTGAAATATAATGCCAATGTGGATGTTGTTGCAGGCTAAAGTAACTTGATTACAAACACTGGAAATTAAATGATAATTTAACGTTGGCCCAGGGTGTTTTCATGATGTCTTTGCATTAACCAATATGTATGGAGTACTACAACTCAGTACAATGCAATTAGATCCACTTGTTTCGTTGTACATAGAGCATGAGGCTACTTGCGAGTTAAGGCTAATGGAGTGGTGCACATTAGAGATTAAATATTAATATACCCGAGTGTGTGAGATCCTGTGTATGAAGAGGAATAATGATCAAAGCGTATGACAATGTTGATGAAAGCTAGAGACCGACAGTGTATTGAAAAGATGATCATAGTTTGATTTGGTGCATAGTCCTGTGCATATGGAGTGATAATTGCAATGCTTTGAATAAAGTTTGCTACTGGATGGTTCAAATAGGTTTTGAACACATTGAACCTATGTGCTAAGTTGGTGTGATCCTTGATCCAGAATGGAGTGACAAAATATCCGAGTAATGTACATGCTGTTGGTGATATTCCTTGTACTGGACTAATGTGCATACCTGTGTGAGATGCATTGCTAATGGTAGAGATAGAGTATTGGTGTAGTTTTCGTGTTTTTTAATGACTGCTAATGATTTTGTAGGGGCACCCCATGTCTATGAGTTGTTGGTGTTTTTTCATGAGAGTAGTGATTGTTTGTAGAGGATTATGTTCATGAATATATGCCATATACATGTGTTACAGATGCCATGTCTTGCTAGCTTGTGTCTTGATGTATATGACTAAGTCTTATTTGAGTTTGTATGTAGCAAAGAGCACATTGATGCCATAATACACTTGTTTCTATGTATATGCTACTTCTAGGGTTGATAATGAGAATGTTGTTGATGAGAAAATAGTGCTAGTTATGTGAGTGAGGTTGCTTCTTGTCGAGTTTAGTGATGGCTGAGTGTTGTTGGATATTGAGAGGACAATCATGTTGAGATTTGATGCTAGGGTTTGGAAGTATTGATGAACTGAGTAGAGATAGGGTTTGATCTTATTGATGATTACAAATAATGATTAATATGTTGCAGGTCAAAGATGGGTTTCAGTGCATTAATGAGAGAGTTTATATTGATGCTGATGATATTGTGCTAGTATTGTGAAATGACATGGTTAGATTATTGAACAAAGAGGTATTTATTTTGATGTTTTTGTATTTATATGGAGCAAAGGTGGATCCAATGTGAAAATATATGAAACAAGTTCCACACAATGATTTGAAGGAAAGTTCCTTTAGGGAAAGTGGTGGCTTGTTAGTTAGGGAATAATAGATTCCTTCAGGTGGATGCCTCAGAACAACTTGGGAGTTGGTGCCTCTAGCAGATCAGTGTTTGTGTATGTTGTAGGAACTGGGTGCTTCCATCAGGTCAGTTTCTAAAGCAAGTGGGTGCTTGCTCATGATTGAGGTTGGTTCATTGCAATTTGGTGCTTGCATATTGGTTGGTGTCAATACATTGTAAAAGAAGAATGAATTAAGAAGAAAAAAGAAGACAAACGTTCAATTTTTTTTTCTCCCGGAAGAGTTTCCACCTAAAATATATGTCTCATGTGTATGATTTTCATGGTTATTTTGTATTAAGTTATGTTGATACTTTTATTATTTGATGATGAATGGTGTAATGATTAAAACTAGAAAAAATTGAATAACAAGCTTTGATACTACTTCACCCCCTCTTAGTATCAAATTGATTTCCAACAATTGATATCAAAGCAGCTTCCTTTAGTCATAACCTAATAGATGGAAGGCATATCTCAGGAGAACAAAGATAGGAAATTCAAGGAAGAATTCCTCCAAGTGATAAAAGGAAGTCTCCGACATTGCACTAGCTTCAAAATTTTTTATAGCTAATGAAGAGAAAAAGGTTGGTCTAGTTCCTTTTTTTTCGATGGAACAACCTATGAAATATGGGAATCCATAATGGATGCCTATTGGGAGCTCTTGGATATTATGTATGTGATTCAATTATTTCTGGAAACACATCTATGGATTAATCAAGAAGGTATAATACAAAATCAATGAATGCCATTCTAAATGCTTTTCCAAATTCTGTGAAAACCAAAGTGGATCAATGCTCATTAGCCAAAACGATTTGGGAAAAGATTCAAACCTTTAGTTAAAGAGCATTAAGATCAAGATGAATATGATGATGATGATAATGATTCAGATAGAGCGCTCTCCATGGGATCATATACACAGAACAAAGAACCTAACGATGATGAAGAAAAAGAAGGAGAAGTGGGCAAGGAGGGAGAATTGATTACTTCCTTAAGAACGAGGAAGAAAAATCATATACTGGAAGAATAAGTTTCCCTCCTAAGAATTCAAGTAGAGGAGCTAGAAAGGAGAGAATAAATTTTGAAAATTCAGGTTCAAGACTATGAGGTGAAATTTATTCAAAACTAAAAAGAAGTTGATACAAATCTAGCTAAAATAAATAGGCTTAAGGAATGGCTGAAGGAGAAATTGTAGGAAACTGAAATGAAGAAATATGTCATTAATGAAAAGGAACAAGATATTGCTCACTTAAAGATGAAGGTACAATAAGAATGTGAATCTCCATGCAACAAAGGCATAAGTTCCAATCCCCAAGAGAGAAAGGTTGAATAGAAGCTTGAAAGAAAAGTCATGATCCTTCAAAGGAGAAATCAAAGTGAAAGCCATAAGAAGATTGAAAATGATGTTGCTCCAAGGAGTTATGATAATCAAAAAAGGATTTCACCTCCTATAAGGAAGAATGTATTCATAAAATCAACATCATCAAGGAAAGCCATCTCATCTAGGTACCCTAGTATATTTCCTAGTTATTATTTTTCATGTACACATTTTAGGCATAAGGCTAGGGATTGCAAAGATTTTGACAGAGATGATTATCAATGTCATTATCTAAATTCTATAAGAAATTTTATATGAATAAAAAATAGATGTCAAAATGGCCTCATTAGTAGAGAGTATACATCAGTTCTTCCATCATTCATATACCACATTGAATGCCATCATTTAGATAGCTCGTGATTGTAAAATCATGATGAAGACTTCCATCAGATATAAGAAGGATTGGAAAATAAAATAAAAATAAGAATAGGTGAATGAAGAAATCCCAAAGGTCATACTCACAAGATTTATAAAATCGTGAGTCCATGATGAATCTATAATGTTGATGCAGACCAAAGACTGATGGCGTATTGAAAATATGTTCATAGTTTGATTTGGTGCATAGTCACGTGCATGTGGAATGATAAATGTAGTTCTTTGAACACAATTTTCTACTGGATGGTACAAATAGGAGTTGAACACGATGGACCTATGTGCATAGTTGGTGTGATCCTTAAGCAAAGATGGAGCGATAGAAGATCTAAGTAATGTATATGCTGCTAGTGACTATTCTTATAGTGGACTAATGTACAAACCTATGTCAAACGCATTACTGATGTCAGAGACAAAGTATTGGTGTAACTATTATGTTTTGTACTAACTGATAGTGTTTTTGCAGGGGAACCCATGTCTATGATTTGTTGGTGTTTTCCCATGAGAGTAGTGCTTGTTTGCAGAGTATTCCATTCATGAATATATGCCATATACATATTCTATAGATGCCACGTCTTGTTGGGTTATGTATTGATCTGTATGGATGAGTCTTGTTTGAGTTGGTATTTAGAAAAAATAAAATTGATGCCATGTATACTTGTTTCTATGTGTATGATGCTACTAGGGTTGATAATGAGAGTGTTGCTAATGAGAAAAGAGTGATGGTTGTGTGAGTGACGTTTCTTCTTGTTGAGTTTAGTGAGGGATGAGTGTTATTGGATATTGAAAGGACAATGACCTTGAGATTTGTTGCTAGGGTTCTAATATTGGTGTATTGGGTAGAGCTAGGGTTTGATATTATTGATGAGAAAAAAGAATGATTGATATGCCATTGTTTTGATATGGGTTTAAGTGAATTAATTAGAGAGTTTGTATTTTTGCTGATGATCTTGTCTTAGTATTGAAAAATGACAAGGTCAAATGATTGAGAAGAGGTGTATCCAATGTGAAAATGTATAAAAAAAAGTTACACATAGTGATTTTAAGGTCGATACCTTTAGTGAAAGTGGTGGCTTGATAGTTATGGAGTAGTAGCTTCCTTTAGGTGGGTTCCTGATAACAACTTTGGGGTTGGTGCCTCCAAAAGATCAATGTTTACAAATGTTGTAGGAAGTTGGTGATTCTATCAAGTTAGTTCCCAAAGTGAGTGGGTGCTCACTCATGATTGAAGTTGGTGTCTCATAAGTTGGTGCTTGTATACTGGTTAGTGCCAATACATTGTAAAATAAGATTGAATTAAGAAGAAGAAAAAAGATAAACGTTAAGTGGTTTTTCTCTCGAAAGGGTTTCCACCCAAAATCTCAGTGTCTCATGTATATGCTTTCACGCTGCTTTTGTATTACTTTATGTTACTTGTTTTATGATTTGATGATGACCAATGAAATGATTAAAACTGATAAAAAATGAATAATAATCCTTAATATTGATTCACCCCCTCTCAATATCAACCCAAGTTATTTCCAACAACCCCACTGATGATTTGCAACAATATTAATAAATCCCCTTGAATCTAGAGGGGGCGATTTGTGATTTATTAGCACCCTCCAGTTTCCCAAGGCTAAGAAAATAAGATAAATGGGTAAGCACATGCCAAATTTAGACTAATTATATAGCCGTACCAAGTCAGAGATGGATCTCTCAAAAGTAGTCTCACAATCAATGGAAATGACTGGAGAATAAAGATTTTAGGCTAGTTATAAGTTTAGTAAAATTTGATTAGGGTTTTTTATTTTAGTTTGCTAGATCAAAATCATAGTTCTAGGAACTAGGTCAGGGTTTCGAATGATCAATTTTAGGGATGAAAATGAGGAAAATTAGGTATGTTTTAGTGACATATTTGGGCTGTCATTATGGTATAGGGTTGAAAAATGAAGGATTAAAATGATCGTATGAGTATGAATTCATTCATCAGAAGAAATGGAACACAAACATGAAGATCTCATCAAAACAGAGCATAAAACTTTTGAATTATGCTTAAAAACTAATGAGATGATCATATGAAAGAATACATATGGTTTCAAGGAGAAATAAACATTCAAATTGATGATAAAAATAAGAAGAAACACTATCAATAAGCATACCATAGGAATCCCAATATTATTGCTGCAACTGTCTTTAATATCACTATAAAATGGTGTACACTAGCTCAACACTATGATTACCAAGTATCCAACCCTCACAATGAATTAAGTTTGAGTACTTATAGAAAAATAAACAAAATGCCACCTCTATGGGTAGAAAAATGATCCAAAACAACTAATTAATGCATCTAATGACTCATAGCCTAATTTTAGTGGAGTTAGAAACAACTTCCCCTTTTTTAGATAACAAGTTTGAGTCTTTGTCTCAAGTCATTAAATGCAAGATCCTTTAACTAAGATGAACATAAATAGGCCCATTAACCATGAAACATCTCGTGAGACAACTGTTACATAGACCAACTTTGAACGTTTGGCCTCCACGTGTCTAGAAAAGTCTTCAAACCCAAAAGTGCAATGAAATCTCTCAGAAACACAACAAAATTTAGTAGAAGCATAATGAATTTTGAAGGAGATTTTGGATGGATTAGGTGCATTTATAAGCTTGGCTTGAGGTTGGTAAAGGTATATGAGGATGTCGAAAAGGCCTTTGAAGCATCAAATCAGCAAAAAATCACCTCCAAGGCACTTCAAAACCCATTCTCCCACAACTACTCTAGAAGTGCAACGTGTGGTCCAAAATAGTGGCAGAAGTGTGAAAAACTAATGGTTTTTGACCTTTTCTTGCAAATTTGTGAGCTGACATGAGAGAAAAAGTTTATTTCTGTAATGTACTAGTCATACGACACCAACACATACTTTCCATTCATCATTTGAAGCCTCTGAGAAAAAGCGTAGCATGGCCATGTTGCGTTTCTGTGCACTAAAATTACCTGAATTACCCAAAAAAAAAAACTCAAAGATTGCCAAAATTTTCTCAAGCTTCTCTCCTTTTGATTTTCAGTCATTTCTTAGACAAATAGAGGTGCATTGGCTAAAATATCAAGGACATCCTTCTTCTTGAGCTTGTTTAGGGTCTTCTTGAGCTTTTTCTTCATGTTCTTAACCCTAATCTTGCAATTCAAATTTCTTGTGTAATAGTGCCTTGCCATGTGCCTCTGCATGGAAGTGCCTCTATTTTCCTTTTCCAAAAGTTTCTCCAAGTGCACATTCAATCTATCAGGAAAATACTCCCTTTCCTTATCAATACTTGCAACTATAGGGTCAGTGGAGTCCTTGTGTGCAGGTGAAGGAGATGGCTCCTTATCTTTCTCTTTCTTCTTTGCCAATGCTCTTGTGGTAGGTCTCCTTAGTTGCCTCTGAATATCTCTGTCTTCAATTTTCTCTATATCTATCACTGCCTTACCTTTGTCTTCAATTGATCTGCTGGATGATGGAGGCTCTTATGAGGTACTTTGCTGCATCAAGCTAATTTTCAAGTGCCTATTTCCCTATTTCAATAAGGGCACCATAAAGTATGACTTTGAGATATCATCCTGTAGTCCCTTGATTTGTGCTTGTTTCTCCTTGATAATGTCTACAATTGATTTATCTATATGGTCAATTATTTCTTCTTCATGAGGCATATATTCATCATTATTTTGTAGGGGTGACTCATTTCCATGCCTAGGTAATTGCTCCATAGCCTCTCCTTGAACTTGTTTAATTGTAGCTTCCTTAGGTATTCTTCTAGATTGTAACCTAGTCAGAGGTTTAGGTGTAGGCATTCCTTTAGATATATCAGGGGAAAAACCCAATCTTTTCCCCTTCTTGTAGGTTTGAGAAACTTCTCGCCTAGGCTTTCTTCTGGTCAGTGAAGGTATGTTAGATGGCTCAGATTTTTGTGGCCCAGATGATGTAGGGGTGTTGATGCTTTTGGACTAAGGAGACATAGGCAAAAAAGATGTTGCCTCCAAAAATTCCTCCCAAGACATATTAACCTGTGTGAGCTGATAAGAACTATGAATTTGACCAAGGCATGATGGAATAATCTAGTTGAATGATCTCTCCCTTTAGTCTGCACTTTCTCAGTCATCTTTGCAAGACTTATAAACATGTAGTTAGGAAGATTTAGTGGTTTAATAGAGGTAAAGTGAATAAAAAATCTAATGTGGTATTGATAAAACCTACTAAACATACCTTCACAAGTGAAATATTTCATTATCATATTCATCAAAGGAATGTATTTATCCAATAGATTTCTACTAGGGAAGACATGAGAGGGAGCTTCTTTGTACTGTGGCTTGAGAAAAAGTATGTAGTTTTGAATTTCCAAATCCATTTACTTAAACCATATTTCTCCTTGATTGGGGATTCCTGTGGCTGATGTTATGCCTTTTGTTGAGACGAAGAAGTCCATTCCTGCTATGGTAGTATTTTTTTGTTGAGATTAGTGGAAAAAAGGTTGGTGAGCTCCTAATGGTAACCCACTTGTTGAAATTTCTTGCAAAACCCTAGGCGACCCGCTTTTTCAAAATACCTTTTGATGAATTCTGAAGCATTTATCTCTTGGATATGAGTTGGCCCATACCTGGAGATTCCCCCCCCCCTTATTTTATATTTTCTTCTCACTGGCCATGCTGTTGGTTTTTCTTGATTGAAAACCCTAGTTTGATAGGGGAAAGGGTAGGGGTTTAGGGATGCAAAACATGAAAAAAAAGGAGCTAGTTTAGGGAGGGAAATGGAGGGGATAGGGGACTGAGAAAAATGTGAAATAATTATGGGAGATAGGGGAGTGTTTTGGGAACATAGGGGTAGTGAAATTTCTGAGAATGAGTGAAGGAATAAGGGGAAAAAGTGGAAAACACAGGGAGAACCCAGAAATGCAGCAAAAACACAACATGAAAACCCTAGGGGAGGAATTTCACCATTTGAGAAAGAAAACACTGCATGAAGGGGCTGAGGAATGCTTAATTAATTTTTTGGGAGTGCTTGAAAATTGCTTGGAGGAAGAATGACCTTGTTTTTGCCTTACTTTTATCTTGAAAACCAAAAGCGCAATGCTTTTCAGAAGCACAACAGATGCGCAGTGAGGTGATGGGCAAGGCATTTAGTGATGAAATTCGATGCTATGATGGCTGAGCTGAGGAAAAATGGTGGAGAAG
Source organism: Pinus albicaulis (assembly GCA_034641835.2). Classification (NCBI taxonomy): domain Eukaryota; kingdom Viridiplantae; phylum Streptophyta; class Pinopsida; order Pinales; family Pinaceae; genus Pinus; species Pinus albicaulis. Next base: position 1,033,134,302 of record CM076580.1, read on the forward strand.
AGATCTTTGAGTATGAAATGGAGTTATTGAATGCTTGGATGGTATTTTAATAGCTTGAAACTCGATTTTGGTGGAGTGACATCATGTACTCGAGAGAATGACTTGATGAGGTGATTGTACTACAACTTTTATACTTTGTTTGGAAAGGTTACGTCTCCATGTGGGTTGAATGTACCTTTGATACCCTTTTGAAAAACTTATCCCTAATTACTAACTCTCATGATGGTGACAATGGTGATGACATGACTCCCATGTAGATTTTGATGATATGAGAAATTGATGACACCTAATGCATATCTTAACCATGATTTGGAACTTAGAACCCCGTAAGTATGCATGTGAATGATTTATTGACCAAAATGATGACAAAGAAACTCATTTGATGACCTTGAAAATGGAGGGAGTAGTAATGATACCTAGGACATGACTCAAGTCTCGTTCGACAATAAAAAGACATGTCAAATTTTATTTGAAAATATAAAAATTTGAACTAAGGGCCTATCAATCACATGGAAAGAGTACATTTGATCATTGGTGACTCATAAACACTAACATGTTTCATGCTATAAAAATTAGTGTGGAAAAGTAGAGCTATGTTTGGATAGTCCATTATTCATCTAACATCCTACAAAGAGTTGTGAAACCCATTATTCTTTTAAAATACAAAGAGTTGTGAAACTTGTTATGAAGTAGAGTTGCAGAAAAGTGTGAAAAAGAGAAATACAAAGATTAAAGCATGTGAAGTCATCAACATAGACAAGTCAAACTGATAAGTGCATTCCATTTTTATGCTTTATGTGCTTTTCTTTTTGTTCGGAAGGCATTTATTTTCAAAGTGTTTCAAATTGAATCATATTTTACCGTTTTTTTTTTTACATGCATATGTTAGTTTATGTGTTTCAAGTTACAATTAGTTGGCTTAACAATAAGCTTCCATGAAGTATGAAGCGACAATTTAGTTAATAGTAATACAATAGCATAGAATATGAAGTTGCAATTTAGTTAATAGTAATACAATATAGTCATTTTGTAAGTGACATTGGTGGTGGGCCATGGGTTAGAAGAAGTGCATTGGACTTTCTGTCCTGATATGTATATATTATGATTACTATATGTCTTACACTTTGTCTTGATGCATGTATCTTATGATTGTTGTATGTTAGGAATCCTTGTCTTCTTAGGTAATTTCATTAGGCTTGGTAAGATTTTATGAAGCAGGAGACTTATGAAATGCACCTAATAGAATTAAGACAAGTGAAAAATAAATAAACTTGAGATGCATAAAATTACTTAGATGAAACTTTATAGTTAGCACTCAAATAAAATTTGGAAAAAGTAGATTAGTTCTTTTCTATTTGGTTTCCATCAACTTGGAAGTATACAAAAAAACAATAATAATATGACATCAAATCTCTGTTCATGATTATTTGAGTATGTATGAATCAAACAAAAGAATTATATATTTAATGTCATTTACTTTAGCTCTAGCCAGAACTAAACAAAATTTTTCAAATGTAAAATGGCAGTCACTTGAAACTATTACTCGAAGATTTAAATTTTTTTCCATAATTGCATTATTTTATAACTTCCAAAGAAGATAAATAATCATTTGTTAGTTGTTGCTAATTTATTTAGGACTACAAAATTTATCATTTATAGCAAAGTGTAGCTACTTTGCACTCTATATTTGTCTTCCATGGATTGAATTAACTTCATTTCTCTCCATGTAATGCAAAAATTAATACTATGACTAGAGAAATCATTGCACCCAAGTCTAAATATCTGGGTTGTTTTCCAAACACGATTATAAATTAGATATTTAATTTTGGGCCCACCTTATGTGGAGTAGTGGAACTTATCATTTTATCCCTGCACTTACGCACATACTTTAGCTTCACACATGCCTTTCTTCAGTATAGAGTTTAGCTAGAGTGGTAAATGTCCCCGGTTTGAAAATATTCATGGGTCTAAAACTAGTGGAAACATGTGTGGAGGTCTTTGCACAAGTTGGGGCCAAAAGGAATACAAATTATATTAATTATTCACTATTTGGTTCCCATAACTTGAAAGTATGTAAATAAACAATAATAATGTGACGTAAAATGTCTATCTATGATTATTCAAATGTAAAATGACAATAAATTGAAACTATTACCTAAAATTATTAACTTTTTTTCCATAATTGTGTTATTTTATTGCTTCCAAAGAATATAAATAATTATTTAGTAGATGTTTTTAATTTATTGATGACAAATTTACAACCAAATGTAATTACTTTGGGATTTATAATTGTCTTCCATGCATTGAACTACCTTTATTTCTCTCCACGTAACACGAAAAAGAATTCTACGACCAGATAAATCATTACATCGAAGTCTAAATATCTCGGTCACTTTTCCAACACGATTATAAATAAAATATTTACTCTTAGGTTCAACTTGAGTAGGGAAGTGGAACTTACCCTTTTATCTCCACACTTCCACACAGACTTTGGCTCTGCACTTGCCTTTCTTCGCATAAACTCAGAATATGAAGGTTATTTTTAATGAAACATACGATCACTAAACTCATTTCAAGTGAAAATATAATTAAAAAATAAGAATATTGATGATAAAATCCCTCTATCATAGTGTGGTAAGTTCGAACCAAAAGTTAATTAAAAAAAATTAAAGAGCATAAGCAACATTTCTTTTGAAGTCTGATAGTGAATATCAAAATTTAATTAAAAAAAATGTAATCTAGCCATTTACGAATATTGATGATCAAATCCCATTGCTGGTTTGCAAAAATATTAACATACCTTGAACATTTAATATATCCCTTGAATTGCATAGGGGGAATTTGGGATTCATGCTATAAAAATTGTCACGGAGAACTAGAGCTGCAATAACATAGTCCATTAGTCATCTACCATACTGTAAAGAGTTGTAAAACCCATTAGTCATTTAACATCATACAAAGAGCTGCAAAACTTGTTATGAAGCAGAGTTGTAGAAAAGCGTGAAAAAGAAAAATACATATATTAAAGTATGTGAAGTCATCAGTAAATATATATATATATAGAGAGAGAGAGAGAGAGAGAGAGAGAGAGAGAGAGAGAGAGAGAGAGAGAGAGAGAGAGAGGAGTCAAATTGATAAACACATCCTATTTTTATGGTTTCCGTACTTTGTTTTTTTTATTTGCAAAGCATCTAATTTTAATGTGTTTCGAGTTGAATCATATTTTCCTATTTTTTTGTGTGTTGTTTTTTATTTGTTTGTAATGCTCCTAACCTGCATATAATATCAAAATTCCAAAAAAACCCAGAGAAATAATGCTAGAAATGAGACAAATTGGAAAAATTATATTATGAGAAACATCAAATAATGTTCACTTGCCTCTTTGAGGCGACAACCTTCAACATAGAAAAGCTCAATTACAACAATACTTAATAAGGCTTCCCTTGTTATCTTTGACTCTATATAGTTTCATAAGATACAAAACCTTGACTACTCGTTGTCCCTTTCATAATGCGGGCTAACCATTTTATTTATTAAGTATGGACCACTTATTCATCATCCTTAAATAGAATAACTAATTGTGGTCCCTTTTTTTATAATGCAGGTCAACCAATTACAATGATGATTAATGTAGGTAACCACTTACAAAATTTATTTACTAAACTAACTAATCACAACTCTTATGGGGTCCCTTGGGGATATTGCATTAATAAATGGGTTAGGGTCAGACCATAACGTTCCCTCCAATTGTTGGTCCCATGTCACATATTATGGTAAGGTGTCTTTCCACTAGATGAAGACTTCCTTGATAGTGCGGCTGTGAAGACACCTTTCCCATGAATCTAGTACCAGTTCTAGTTAGAGCCAAAGAGAACCCTCCTCGTCCAATTGAGGTATTATGGTCTAAACATTGTAATTGTGTCCCACTAATTTCTTGAGGCTAGAGACATGGAAGATTGGGTGTATTTTTTAAGTGGCCAAAAAGGCCAGTTTATAGGCGATTGAGCCAATATGATGAATAACCTAATAAGGCCCATAAAATTTTGGAGTTAATGTTTGGAAACCCTTTTATTTGAGAGATGTTTTCTTATAACGCTAGAGTCAAAGAATCAATTGGTCACCCAATTCAAAATACCTTTCAGATATATTTTGGTCAACCTATTGCTCCATCCAGTTTTGAGCTTGATGGAGATTATCCTTTAAAAGAATGAGAGTGGCATCTTTGTTCTGAAGCAACTGATCAACTGCATGCAGTTTGGAAGATCCTGGATGATAAGAAGGTGGTGAAGGTGGGAGTTTTACATACAACACTTCATACATTGTCATCTTGGTTTCTCCCAAAAAATTAGTATTATACCACCATTCTACTAAAGGTAACCACTACATCCATTGATGTTGTTTGTTCGAAGCAAAGCACCGCGGGTAGTTCTTCAAATATTTTTTTACCACTGCAGTTTGACCATCCGTCTAGTGGTGATATGCTATACTAATTTGGAGCTACGTTGCATGTAGCTTGAATAACTCCAACCAAAATTTGCTAGTGAAGGTGGGATCTTGATAATATACAATAGAAGTAGGCATACCCTGTAGTTTGAAAATTTGATCCATGAAAACTTGAGCCGCCAAGGTTGGAGTGAAAGGGTGTGGTAATGCACAAAAATGGGCATATTTGGAGAGGTGACCAACTACCACCATGATGAATGACTTGTTTCCTGATTTAGGGAGACCTGTAATGAAGTCCATGGAACCAGCCGTCCATATAGAAGTAGGTAGCGGTAAGTGTTGTAAGGTTTCTGGTGTCTTCACCGTTTCACCTTTGTTGTGTTGACATACATCCCATTCAACTAAAAATATAAGAATTTCATGTTTCATCCTAGCCAAAAAGAAGGAGAGACATGCACAAGCATAAGTCTTTTGAAAGCTAGAGTGGCCTACCATGGGTGAGGAGTGAAACTCCACTAAGATGTAGGGTTTGAGTTTGAAGTGACAAGAGAGAAACAAACGATCTTAAATCGAAGAATTTATTCCTACCAACTATAAAAATTTGGGGGATTAGGATCCCCTTGTAACCTTTTGATTATCTGGGAAATAGATGGATGAGTAAACCATTCCCATTCCCATTCGTTGTGTTGACATACATCCCATTCAACTACAAATATAAGAATGCCTTGTTTCATCCTAGCCAAAAAGAAGGAGAGACATGCACAAGCATAAGTCTTTTGAAAGCTAGAGTGGCCTACCATGGGTGAGGAGTGAAACTCCACTAAGATGTAGGGTTTGAGTTTGAAGTGACAAGAGAGAAACAAACGATCTTAAATCGAAGAATTTATTCCTACCAACTATAAAAATTTGGGGGATTAGGATCCCCTTGTAACCTTTTGATTATCTGGGAAATAGATGGATGAGTAAACCATTCCCATTCCCATTCCCATTCGTTGTGTTGACATACATCCCATTCAACTACAAATATAAGAATTTCCTGTTTCATCCTAGCCAAAAAGAAGGAGAGACATGCACAAGCATAAGTCTTTTGAAAGTTAGAGTGGCCTACCATGGGTGAGGAGGAACCTGAGAGATGTAGGGGTTTGAGTTTGGTGAAAGAGAGAAAAAATGATCTTAAATCGGAAGAATTATTCTCTACTAACGATAAAATTTGGGGATTAGGATCCGAACCTTTGATTATCCTCGGGAAATACACGATAGAGAACCATTCATTGCGTGCTCTCAATCCAAGCAGCAATATGGGAACGATAGGGATAAGAGGTGCCATGACCCAATTGTTTCAGAAAAATCAATGGCCACAACAGTGTATTGACCCTTCTTATAGGGTATCTCATAATCATAGCCCAACATTTTGGTAAGCCATTTATTTTTTTGTAGAGAGGATAAGAATTTCTCCAAGAAATACTTCAAACCAGGATGGTCAATTCTGATCTAGAATATTCGCTTGAGAAAGTATGGTCACTAAGTGTCTACTGCATGTAGGATGTCCACTATCCTCCTTCCTGTGTAATTGAATCAAATTCCTACATTTTATTTGTTGGCCAGGAAGGTTAGGTTTAATGCTTTTGTGTTAATACTACTCTAATTACTGCTCCCAAGTGCATCACATTATACTAAAATATTAAGGAATTACATGAATAAAAAAGGTTGGAACAAATGGCTTGTTTGAGATTTAGGAAGGCTCGTTGAGCTGCTTCTATCCAAAGAAATGCATTTTATTAATTTTAAATAAGGGTTTGGAACTGTGTCCATAATTCTTGACAAATTTGCGATAGTAACTCGTGAGGCCCAAACATCCCCATAGAATCTTCAAGGTCCTAGGTTGTGGCCAATCTTGCATTGCCTAAATCTCTTTGGGATCCAATTTATACTGTGGCGTCTATTGAATATTTCATGGTAAAGTAATTCACATCTTCCATTCCAAAAGAGCACTTGAAAAAATTTAACAACAATTTATTATCTCAAAGTACATTCTCACAACATATTGAATATATGTTTACTATGTTTTGTTGTAGATGTGTATTTCATACAAAATATAAGGAAAATATTTATGAGATATGGATTTAGAAGGTGATTCATGAGACTTTGAAAGGTGGATGGTGCATCACAAAGGCCGAAGAGCATAACCAAAAATACATAGTGACCTTCTTGAGTTCTGAAAGATGTCTTAGGAATGTCTAGTTCCTTCATTCCGATTTGGTGACAACTTGAACGAATATCCAACTTGGTAAAGAATTGGGCGCCATGGATTTCATCAAAAAAATGATCGACTAATGGAATGGGAAACTTATCCTTGATGGTGAGCTTGTTGAGTGGTCCTGGTTAAGCCTGACACACTACACCACCTCCCCATTCGTTGAGGAGGCTGCTCACGGGCCGCCAGCCCAAATGAGCTATAAATAATATTACAATGAAAATGTCATAAAGATTTAAATTTAATGTTTAATTAGTTAAGGTGTAAGTGGCCCAACAATTAAACCGTCGTAATCGTCTCAATAATATATATATATATATATATATATATATATATATATATATATATATATATATATATATATATATATATGTATATATATATATATGTATATATATACATATATATATATATATACATATATGTATATATATATATGTATATATATATATATGTATATATATACATATATATATATATATATATATGTATATATATATATATATATATATATATATATATATAGATATATATATATATATATATATATATATATATATATATATATATATATATATATGTGTGTGTGTGTGTGTGTGTATATATACATATATATATATATATATATATATATATATATGTATATATACACACACACACACACACACACATATATATATATATATATATATATATATATATATATATATGTGTGTGTGTGTGTGTGTGTGTGTATATATACATATATATATATATATATATATATATATATATATATATATATATATATATATATATATATATATATATATATATATATATATATATATATATATATCGATGTACGCTTGATTTAAGCATAAGAGATAATATATCAAAAATTTATTAATTATCCAATACTATATTTCGTATCTTTACTTATGCTTTACTCATTCATCATGCTTTTTGATTTGAATGCACCAGTGTGCATTTTTCCCTAGATTACAACATTGGTTCCATTGCCGGTAGTCAAAACTAGAGTCACAAAAGTATGCAATTATAAATTTTAACATTGGAGGAGATACATCTATGGTGGGAGACACAAATCAATAACTACCTGAAGAACTATGTGCCAAGAAATTGACTAACAATAGCACAATCTAGAGCTAATTTGTTCACAAAAGCATACTAGAGGTTTATCGAAGGTGCCTTGACAAAGATCAATAAATTCCTCGACTGAGTTTCTTATGAAAAACCCCAAAATGAAACTGATGATTGGCTTCTATTGAAATTAGCAAACGACAGTAAAAAAAATTTGCATAATTTGGTTGAGTAGATTCTGGATGATTTTTGTGAAGAAAAATAAATATAAGATCAAACTTATGTTGAATGCATTAAAGCCATATTTTACAACAATTTGCATGACAACATCTTCTGCATGATTCCTACCCTTTTACATAAGTTTCTTCTCGACAAGGGTGTAGGCCATATTGTCAAGTACTGTCCCCTGTTGCAGACTCTAGCCAATACTTACTAGTGAAAGGATCCAAATATTTGGAATAAATTCTCAAATGCACAATGCAATGAAACAAGAGAGGTGTGGGGTTACTTTTGAAGCAAATAAACATGGATTTTGGGTACTCCCCCGCAAACCTACACTAAGTTAAGTCGACATGGGGGGGGGGGGGGGGGCGGGGTAATGGATCGTGAGAAATAAATAAGGAAACAGGAAAAAAAATTAAATTTGGAGAAGTACATATAAATCAAAAATATGGAAGGAAGAAGGTCATCTGCCAGAAAGAAAAATTAATAAAATAGCCAACAAAATAACAACCAAAAATGTAAGTAGTCATATGATATACATAAGATATCAAGAAACAAGGGACAATAGCGACAAGAACAAATAAGAGAACAAGAATACTAGAATACTAGAGGACAAAAATGAAGAATTGAGAGTGTGAGAGAGAATATGCACGAGAATCATTATATGAGTTGAGAGGCGTAGCACCACCCACTTCGACAGAGAATAATGGTATACTTATAAGCCACAGAGAGAAAGTAGATGCTACACAAATTGATGAATATGGTCTAATGATAAGTGAAACTTCAACTATATCAATAGAAAGTCCCATTGTTCAAGAATTCCTTTAGCGAACATCACAAAATTACTCAGACATACCTGTAGCCTAGCAAAATGAAGAACATAGAAACCACATGGAAATTTAAATCTCAGTGAAGATTAACCAAATAGTAACAATAATGAAATAGAATAAGTACTTCTCCAACTATGGAATCTCATGATCGTGCCTTCCTTACTGCAGCTAGTATCCGCCAAGGAAGTTGAAATCATAAACCCGGTTGACAAAGAGTTGCGACCTAGCGAGAGTCAGTTCATTGAATATATAGATAGAGCGTGTCAAACCAATGAATCAATTTCCAAAGAAATCGTTGATTAAGAATAAAATATCACACCTCATAAAAATATACCCACCATCGATCCTGCCAAAAATGACCAGTCGAATAATATTCTAACATATGAAATGTTGACACTCCAGACAAGCAAAATGGGATTTAACCATATACCCCTCTATGAGGGCGTCAAAGATCTGAAAAAATCACTAGTTCGTCTGTGAAAATTATGGTTTGGAAAATATGTTTCTGATTAAGATAAAAGAATCGCAAAATTTTGTGTAGCCTTAAGGAAACGTGCTTTAATGTGGTTCATGAATCTTACAAAGAAGAAACCAAAAAAAAATAAAAAAAATCAAGAATAACTTCCTCACATTCATCAAGGCCCAAGATGTCAATAACTTGGAAGCACATAAATTTAAAGAAAGAAAAAAATGACCAAACGAATTAGTACGAGAATACGATAAAATATTTAAAGACTTATTGAGCCATATTCCATACATTATTGATGAAAATTTCTTATTAGAATGGTATGTGGTTAGTATCCTCCAGAAGACTCATGGCCCACAAAAAATGCATAAAGTCACAACTTGTGAAGAAGCGTTTAAGCTAGCACATCATAATGAAATATATGATCAAGGCCAGTCAATTATCTCACCGACTAACAAGAAACTTGAAGACAAGCTTGAAAAATTACAAAATTCTTTGTTGGAATTAACACCTTGAAAGAACAACCTATGGTGAACCAACTGTCACATGGGAGGATATACTAAAGACACTTGTAAATATTCATATTATTTCGATCAAGACATCTAATGGTTATAATTTGATGTATGTTGTGAAATCTGTCAAATCACTTCAAATCACACAACCAAAGACTTTCAATATAATCTTCAAAATTCCAAACCTAAATGGTGTGCCATTTGTGAATATAATACACATTCCATGCAAAAATTCCCACTTAACAGAAAAATAAACCAAATTATCACACTTTTTATCATACATAAGCCACAAATAAGTTTAGCGAACCACCATGATACAATAGACAAGGAACTTATTAAGGAGGTTATGGTTGTCGAAGAGGGGGATAAAAAAATAGAGTTCGTGGTTTTGGTCGAGGTCGAGGGGGATTCTATTATTATACCTATTGGAAAGAGGGGCACATAGCTGCATATTGTCCCTTAAAGGATAAGACCATTATGCACTTCTGCAATGTGTGGATTGGGAGATCACTGCTTGGAGGATTTCCACAATATTATCGATTTTTTTTTTAAATAAGAGAACTGTTGATTTAATAGAAACCATTCCAAAACAAGAAATTATGAACTCCAAAAATATTCATGTATTTACAAGGTCGGGTGTTGTACAAGAAAATAGTAATCAAAATTGTCAAGTTATTCGACCAATAAAAACACGTCTAACTGTCCAAATATGTAGGAATAGAATGACACAATGTCAAAATCAGTGGAATTATTTATGAGGGAAAATGATCAATAGAGACTGCTTAAGGATATCATTTTGGAATAATTTTTGGAACTTATAAAATAGGAATATTCCATTGGTCGCTTGGTAGAACTCTTAAAATGCTAAAAAATTGTAATGAAAGCAGAGAAAAATCCAAAAATGTTCGACAACTTTCTCAAGGGAAAAAAATGGAATACCACGACCCATAAGTCGATTTAGAAATAAATGGTTACATGGTTAGAAAAGTTGTTGTCGATTTTGGTTCACAAGTAAATATCCTTCCACGAGAAACATGGATCAATATCAGCGACAAAATCTACCCAAGATTACCAATTACCTTAAACTTTATGATAAAATATTTATCGAACCTATCGAGACACTAATGCAAGTCCAAACTTCAATTATAGGAATCTCGATGACAATCGATTTTGAAGTAATTAACCTGGTTGATGGAATACTCACATGCCTTGCACCAATCAGCTGACCTTGGGGATGCAACATGAAAGAAACAATATCTCTGGAGAAGGATAAAATCAAGCTCAAAGGAAACAAAAAGAAAATCATCATTCCTCTAGATCTCCAATAAGGAAAGCCTTAGGTTGAAGCTTCTGAAAAAGAAATCGAAACAAGAAGAATCTACCAAGTACTACATGAAGACCATGATAATGTCAAATGAAATGCCTTTGGTGAAATTTGATAGGTTGAACCATCTCTATTGGATATTAGAACTCCGACACAGAGCTTTATGAATGGAAAGTTGAGAACTATGAATCCAGAGCCAAAGAATGATGGATAATGGAAGCCATTCAAACGTCAAGGATTCGACCGTTCTACTCCATCAAAGTAATACCTATTCTAAAATAAAAATATTATCGAGGAATTCCATCTCCACTTTTGACGGAATTAACACATAATTATAGCAACATTATTCAATTTAAATAATGTGCATCACATGTTAACCATGTAGAAAAAGTAGTAAAATATATTAGTGAATAGGGAAGAATGAAAATCTTAGCCTAGAAAATTTTTATGGGGCAAGCGACGAGATGATGGGATACCCATTCATCTCGACTTCAAACGTGGACAACTGTAACGACATATTTCATTGAACGCTTTGTAGGAAAAAAAATTTCTGCATAAGCAAATATACCTATTTTTAGTTCTGGATAGGACGCTGTTATGCACATTAAAAAATGTGAGTCAAAATTGTGAAGGATCAGTTATAGGGATGAATGAGTTTGACCTCATATGTTCCCAAACGCTTTAGATGACTTACCAAATAAATGGTACAAAATAGAAGAAGCACGAGGACATGCATTGCAATGGAAATAGGTAAGAGGAAAATTCATCAAGGACTTTGAATTCAAACCAGAGAAATGAGAATTGAATGAGGCAGTTCCTAAAATCAAATAACTCATAAAATAAAAACCAGCTGACCATCATAAATCACCAGTTGATGTTTAATCGACATGCAATTATGTGTCGTGCACCTTAGAAAAGAAAATGGTCAACCATATCGAAATGGAAGAAACACTTATTGGTGGTCACAGTTTTTGTTTTAATAAAAATCACCCAGAGAACCATAAAAAAATACAATCAGTGTATAAACTCGAAAAACAAGAAACTAAGAAACCAAAAAAATCATATTTTCCATAAGCCTATCAAGAAATAAAAGTCTGGGAGGAGCCACTTGATGAATCAAAAGCACTTGACTGGATGGACGTAGAAATAAAATACATGAAGTCTACATATCGAACGATGATTGACTGAAGATTTCCCTACTAGATGATTATTGGTTGGACAAACAAATTAAAAAATTCATCCACTTGCTTAAAGAGTGTAAGGATGTATTAGCCCACAATTACAAAGATCTAAAGGGACTTTTCAAAGAAATAGGGGAAATGAAAATTAACCTCATTCCTCGAGCAAAGCTGATAAAAAAAAGACCATACAAACTTTCTCACAAGTATAAACATATCGTTCAAAAATAAATAGGGGATGCTTGCCGCTGGTATCATCTACCCAATAGAAACATCATATTGGGAAATTCCCTTGATCGTGCAGCCTAAAAATCACAACCCAACTATATTACCTATTTTTTTCGACCATCGTGGGTTAAAAAAACTAACAATTAATGATCCATTTCCTACTCCATTCGCTCATGAAGTTATAAATGAAGTTGCAGGGCATGAATTCTATTTGTTCATAGATGGTTTCTCAGGGTACAATCAAGTACCCATTGCAGAAGAAGACACAAAAAAAACAACATTTGTTATCGAGTTCTTTCACCTATCAGGTAATGCATTTTCGATTGAGAAACACACCAACAATATTTTCAAGAATAGCCATCAAATATTTTCAAGAGTATATTTATAAAATAATGATAGTTTAGTTTGACGATTAGATGATCTACACACTCCTTAAATATCACATCCAATGGTTAATATTAATGCTTGAAATATGTCGATAGATCTGTTTATCACTGAATATGAAAAGTGCATCTTTTCAAAACCAATTGGAATATTGTTGGGCCATGTAGTCCCGAAGGATGGGATAAAATTTTATATGGAAAATATTAAGGTAATCTTAGATTTGAAGCCTCCTATCAATAAAAAATAAATGACAATATTTTTTGGGACACTGGGTACTAAATATGATTCATTAGGAGTTACTTTGACATTACATTCCAAATAGATGAGATTTTAAAGAAAGTTGTTTCATTTATTTGGTCTAATGAGTGCGATGAGTCATTTCAATTACTAAAAAAAAAACTAGTTGAAGCACCCATCCTTAAGTTTCCCGACTGGTCAAAATAATTTCATGTACATGTCGATGCATCGAATGTGGTAGTCAAAGTAGTTTTAGTGAAACGTAATGATGAATCGATAGATCATCCAAATTCTTATTCTAGTCGGAAACTCATTAAAGCTAAAATAAATTACTCAATGACTGAATGAGAAGATCTAGAAATGATCTTTGCCTTGCAGAAGTTTTTTCACTACATTATTGTGAACCCATTCATATTTTACATAGATCATGAAGCACATAAATACCTCATAAAAAAATTGGTTCATCAAGGGCTCATTGGTCGATGGCTATTAGTATTTAAAGAGTTTTAATTTGAAGTCATTGTTCGACGAAGAAAAAACAACTTCGGTCCTGACCACTTATCCAAAATAGAATATGGAGAGGAATCAACCAATATTGATGATGATCTCCCAAATGCACACTTATTTAGATTTTAAGTAGTCCCTTTAGAGATTTATGAAATAATTTTTTTTTTGCATACTGGTAAGGCACCTGAGGGACTATATGAAAAGAAGAAAAACACCCTTGCAATTAAAGAAAAACCATTTACATTGCTATATGGACAATTATATAAGCTTGGTATCGACAGGGTACTTTAGAGATGTGTCTTAGAACATGAAAGAGAATAAATCATTGAGAAAATACACATATGGGGAGCTAGAGGTCATTTTTAGGGTGAAACAACTATATGAAAAACATTTCAAGCATGATTATTGCGTCCAATGCTATTTCAAGATTATCGATAACATGTACAAAAATGTGACATATGCCAAAGGTCTGGTCAACCACTATCGAAACATCATATGGCATTACATTCAATTGTTCCATCACTACCTTTTAAGATTTGGGTGATCAATTTCTTCGACCCATTTCCCAAAAGAGATAAATGAACAAGAGAAAATTATATCATAATAATAGTTGAATACTTAATGAAATGGATGGAAGTAGTTCCAGTCAAATCATGTACCAAAGAAGTAGTAGAAAAAATCATATATGGAAATATAATAACACTGTTCAATTGTCATATGATCATTATTAGTGATAGAGGGACGCATTTTGTGAATTGTTCAATACAAATATTAATGAAATTTATGATAGAACTTAGGAAGACTACCACATATCACCCACAAGAAAACATGCCATCGAATATTTCAATAAAACACTAACAAAAACGAGTAACAAATATTTTTAATATAGGAAAAAGATGATAGGGACAAAAAGGTTCCGACAATTTTATGGGAATACCGCCCAATGTACAAGAAGTTGACAGGATCGATCCCTTTTAAACTCATTTACAGGTAAGAAGTAGCCATACCATTTCATTGCTCAAAAAATGCACAAAGTATATCAACTATACAAAAAAATAATACAAAAATACAAGCGAAATGACTCAGATAATTACATCGACTAGAAGAAGAATGACTCCATGCACTCTACCATCAAAAAATTAGTAAAGAACATAAAAATCATGGCATGAAAAAAACCTGCAGACTAAGAATTTTAAAGTCAGTGACTTAGTATTATTGTACGATATTCGAGTGAAGGGAAAACCAGGGAAACTAGAAATCACATGGTTGGGACCCTTCGCCATCGAAGACATGCGACCTTCAGGAGCTGTTCAGTTGAAAACACTATAAGGACACCTTTTAAAGTAACTTGGTAATGATGCTTGTCTTAAAATATATTTCTCTCAAGAACATCTAGCATCGGTTATCTCTAGGACTACGTTGTGGCGGGCTAAGAGACTGATAATTTGTAAAATTAGTATTTTTTGTTTCTTAAGTATAAATTAGAAAATTATTTACAAAAATTTGTTATAAATTAGCAATAAAATAGCTGACATAATATTAGGAGACACAAGAAATCCAATGAAAGAAAAAATCAAGTAGGCAGACACAATAACAATATGGAATAAGAGCTAGACCTGTGTAATATTCTAAATAATTAAAATAAAACATGGACCGACATCAATTCAGAGATGAGTGATTGCCAGAGCATAGAGAAAAAAATAAATACCAGTATAAAAGTTCTATCTTAGTTGATAAATCAAGCCAACATGATAGAAGCCAACTCGAACATAGAAATAATAGTTTGACAGGACAAAGTCACAAAGTAAAATTCAATAGGATAAAAAATCAATATAGAGTCTTTGACAAAACATCAGGAGGGAGTTTAAGAAAATCAATTGCTAATAAATACCTCACATGTGAGTCTGACAAGACATCACAAAAAAGGACAAAAATATGGATTTAAAATTCAAAGCACTCAAGTACATCTATCTAATAAGTAAATGTCACAAACATCAAACATCCTTGTTCAAACCATCCAACAATTATTCACCACCTCGCAAAGAAGGTGGTAATCAGGTGGAATGAACCGTCGTTGAGTGATGTTCATGGATCAAATCAGAAATCAACGAGACATTTCGAGGAAGAGAAATTGAGTGAGAATGATGACACAATTAATTCCACTTCTATAAAAACTAATGAAGTCTCGAGCTTAACAAAAATACTGCCAGAAATATTGTTCAATGCTCCAAGCAACCATGAAGATATCCCAGACATTCCAAGCCATATGATTTTTTATTATGGACTATTATATTTCCTTCAAACTTCATAACTCCAGAATGATTGTGTATTGGAGAAGCGCAAAATAAATTTTGAAGATGCCGAAGTCATAGTAAAGCTGAGTACTAAGGCAAGGTTTGACCTTGCAAGAAAGATAAAATTAGAAGTCCACATGCATAATACAAGCTAGGAAAAGGTAGACGAACCCTCTTGGGAGAAACACTTTGAATCCTTTCTCATATGGGTCAAACCGAATGACCAGTGGAATTCTTAGTCTGAACAATTGTAGAAAGTGGGAATTCAGGACATCCTCGACGCTCCACTAGTAGCAGACTTAAAAGGAATGAAGGAAGAGGATACCAAGTATTTAACCAGTAGATACCATAGTGGAAATATTTGGCTTGCGTAACCTCAATAAATTTCTGGGATTTCCATTCATCTGATCACAGGTCTACCATTCAAAGGTGAAAATGTACCAAGCACAACCAAATATAACAAGTGGATCAAATTGTTTGCTGGTGGAGCATCTGGAAAGAATTCAATAGGGCTAGTCATTAGCCAGGTCCAAGACCCATTGGTCGGATGGATATGAAAAATAGTTTCCTTGTGTCTCACAATTGCTAGTTGGGCCTCAAACGTCAAGTTTATAATGCTTGAAGAAATTGGAGAGATATCAAATTCCAAAAAAGCATACAATTGGGAGGAACATGTAGCAGAAATCATCAAAACCAAATGCCAAGAATGTTAAAAATCGGGTAAAGCCATCCATTTCCCCTCTCTTTTAATTAGTTCGATATGAAGTCTATCCCACCAGTTGGGGAGGCAGACTTCACTAAAAAATACATGCCTCCTATGAATAACTTTAGGATCTTTTCACGTAACTGGTCAGGGAAACCACAATCCTTAGGTCCCCATGAATTTTTTACGAATTGGTTACTACACATTAAGAACATCTATAATAAATGGAGAGTTACCCAACACATATGTCTAGCTCTATCTCCCTATTCCCATATCCAGTTATGTCTAGATGTCACTAAATTCTGGTACAATAACTCCACAGAAGTCGACCCTCAGAACTCCCTTATCAACCTTCCATCGACCAAGTGTTCGAATAATTATGACAACAATCCAATACCAATTACAATATTCCCCATGGAGTCTTTAACCCAAACCAAGATATTATCACTGCTTTGTTTGATTCTAAATTAGAAGAAGAGCCACAAGCCACATTGTAATTACAACCCTTTAAAATCAATTAATCACTGCCTTTACCAAAAACCTCCTAAAATCCAAGTCATAATGAGTCATATAGCCCCAAGGCCACCTCGACCACTTCCTAATCAGTCCAATGGGAATAGGTAATTTTAGAAGTCCATCTACATAATCCTAAACAACAACAACAACTTGATGAAGCTATTCAACATAAGGAAAAATAAAAAATAGTAAAAAATACTTGGAAACCCAAAGTTTCATCTATTCAAGTAGATATATAAAATGAAATGGAAATTGCTAAGGGTGTTTTTAAAAATGGTATTCAACATAAAATGTTGCATATTTATTAGGTTTCACTAAATAATATTTGTGTGGAAAATGGTACTTCTTCCACTAAGTAGAATGGAAACAGTCAACATCAACAAAATGATACTCCAGATCAAGTTCATATTTAGACAGAGCAGGCTATTGAAATAGAACAATAAAATGATTAAAATTTATTTAACATATGATACAACTATTAACTATAAAAATAGTATTGAAGAAGAATATAATCAGTCGCAGAGGAACCAATCAGATCAGTAGAACCTAAAAGACAATTCTAACGAGATTTTGTAGGACAATTCGTCTAAGCGCACTCAGTCCAATGAAACAATCAAAGATTACAATCCACAAATGACTAATGTGTTGACAGAAAAAATCAAGAAGAAGCGATTAAAGTACTGATGAATAATCCACTAGTCACTAAGGCTTATTCAACTGACACAACCTCTTCATAATTGAATTTAACAAGCATGTTGGTGAATAGAGATAATATGGAGCGTATTTATTTTCTGCCAAGTATGCTGATATCAAACTTTATAGTGATTTTTTTTTTTTTTTTTTTTTTTTTTTTTTTTTTTTTTTTTTTTTTTTTTTTTTTTTTTTTTTTTTTTTTTTTTTTTTTTTTTTTTTTTTTCAGGTTTTTGAGAAATACATCAAAGCTTCTAAGAAGCTGATAGGAAAGAGGAATAAGGACACCAACAAGCTTCAACAACAACAAGAATGAGAAAGTGATACTTTGATGACTTGTCAAAATAGGGTAGCATACAAACTCAATATTGACACTCCAGCCTAGGTCGATGATCATATTGTTGCTATTCAATAGTCGATGAGTCAACTAATTGATCAAAATGAACAACTTCATGCATGGGTGACAAATATTCAAGCTAGACTTACAACTACTGGAAGTCAAAAATTTACATAAATATTGTAGAGGGCTCATCATGAATTCTTGGCAGCTAAAAAGACTTTATAAAATACACTCAATAAGGGAGATACTCTTATGACCACATTAAACAATTGGAATACTTATATTGCATCCAATCATACTCTAATTAGAGAACAAGATGTGGTTATTCATGATCTAGCCTCCTGAAAAACTATAGATCCTAGAGCAAAGAAAGAAATGGACAACAATCTGGAGCAAGAACGAGAAATATATGCACAATTGATGCACAATGAGAGCTAGTTGGTTAGGAAACAGAATAACGCACAATTGTAAGCGAATAATGCATCAATTTTTTTTTAGGGGGTACTTACTTAAGTTTTGAACATTGAAAAAGCCAAGCCCTTCAACCAAGGGATAGAAAAGTCACACCCCTGGAAGAAAAAGTCTAGTTCCTGTCATATCTCAAAGAATATAGTACTAAGGATAGATTGTAAGTGCATGAATGGTCCATATTCTGTTAGGTCCCTATATTACTAGTATAGTCCCTTATTGTTATTAGTGTAACCCACTTATTGTTATTATTGTACCCCTGTAACCCCCATATTGTTATTATTGTGCCCTTAAATTATTATTGTTAGGTCGGCTAGAATTACATTGTGGCCCCACTAGGATTACATTATGGCCCCATGGACTCCTATATATAGAAAGGAGGTTTTGTAATTTGTATCATCCAAGAATTGTTCATTAATGTAATGTATTGGAGGTTTCCCCCTAGAAGTGGCTTATTTCTAAGGCGTTGATATCTCTTTTCTTCTATTTTTGGAGCTGGTTTCACAACATTTGGTATCAGAGCTTTGGATTCCAGGGTTTCGCTGTTCCATACAAGTGATCATGGAATTTTCGCTATAAATTTGTTTCTACGAAGTTTAAGAAGCTGAAATTTTTAGGGTGCAAAGCCTAAATCATGAGGAACATCGTCAAAAACTTTCAACACTTGTTTCGCAATATTTTCAGAGATATGATCTGTGGAAGTTAGGTCTTTTTGCAGGCTCCTCAATTTAATCTAAACAGGTCATCGTGGAATTTGCGCTATAAATTTTTTTCTACGAAGGTTAATAATCTGAAACTTTTAGGGCAAGAAGCTGAAATCCTAAGGAAACTCATAAAAAAAATTCAGATCTTTGTTCCCAAAATTTTTGGAGATATGATCTGTGGAAGGTAGTGCTTTTTCAGGCTCCTTAATCTCATCTCAAAGAGGTGATCGTGGGAAAATATTCATAACTCTCTCTCTGAGCATCAGATTGGAGTGCCATAAAAAGTGGTCACAAGAACATGGACTGTAGTTTTTTTGCTATCAATTTCAGAGCTAAAATACAAAACAGTGACACGTGGCAAGTCATACTAATTCACTCTACTGAACCAGTCCATAATTAGGTCATTGTGGGATATTGGACATAACTTTGCCTTGGAGAATCCAAATCAAGTCAGACCTATGGCGTTTGAAAGATAATTTAGAAGGATACCTCAGTTCTCAATTTCAGATATTGAAGAGCTGCAATAAAAAATATAATCCAATTTCAATATCGAGCTCCTCAAAAGCAAGAAAAAGGTGTGTATTTTTTTTTTACGAATTGCATAAGTCTTGTTTGAAGAATCAATTTGAATTGACTCCAAGGGCAGATTGTAGAATATATATTAGTATTGGGTTAAAAAAAATTTCCCCGTAAAAATAATTCAACACCCATTAAGCCTTCAGAAGGCTCTACTATGACTCATGAAGATGAAGAATTGCAACATGATCTATCAAAATTACAAGAACAAGTGCACAAAATTTAGCTCTCACAAAGAGCAACAAAAAATGAAATGGATGTTTTGAAGAAAGGCATGGAATCTAAGATAGATGGCATGGAATCTAATATGGATGAAATGGAAGCTAAGATCGATGAAAAAAAGAAAGACAACATGGAAAACATGAAGAATGATCTAAAAGCAGACATGGAAGGTTTGAAAAAGTTGATACAAAAAATGTTTCCTAATGGTGAAAATATAGTAGAGGAAACTCATGATGAGAACAAAATAAATGTTAATCGTGACTTCATAAACTCTAATGTTGGTGGGAAGAACCACCATATTCCAAAAATGGATATGAGGAAATTTGATGGAAAGGATTCTGTAACATGGATACTACAGATGGAGCAATATTTTGATCTCCATAATGTGCAAAACACACAAAAGGTACGCATTGCAACTTTACATTTAGAACAAAATACATTTGTATGGTATCGATGGCTTTGCTCCCGCAAAATTTTTTTCCCTTGGTCAATTTTTACGGAGGAAATGATAGCACATTATGAGGATACAAAGAGCAACACCTTCTTTAGCCAATTGATAAATCTCAAACAAAAGGGCTTAGTGGGGGAGCACATTGAGGATTTCCAAAAATTGAATATAAGGGTAACTGATATTCCATAGGAACACATGATTGATCTCTTCATAGGTACTTTAAAGGATAACATTCAACATGAAGTTCATGTTTTGGAACCTGATTCATTGGAGCAGGCATTCAGGTTGGCAAGAAAAATTGAATGTAAAATTATGGCGACAAGGAAACCTACCACTCACTTTTATAAAGAAGGAAGCGTTGCTACGCCTAGATTTCCACAACCTACAAGGTTGACACCACAAAAATTGGAAGAAAAAAGAGCAAAAGGGCTTTGCTATAGTTTTAATAGAAAATACACTAAAGGTCATAAGTGTGATGAGAAGAAATTATTTTACATAGATTGGGAAGAGGAAGAAGAAAATGAACAAGAAGAGGATATACGCCAGGAACCAACCCTAGAAGAGGAAGAAATGAGTCCGACCATATCGTGTAATGCATTGGCAGTAATTACCACTCCTCAAACTCTCAAGATAGAAGGACATATCAAGAAGAAAAAAGTAATAGTGTTGATTGATTCAGGTAGCACCCATAATTTTATTCATTATAAGGTAGCCAAGGAATTGAATTGTTTCCTATACCCAGCACCAGAATGTCAAGAGATGGTTGCAAATGGAGGAACTATAAATTTCTCTGGAAAATTCCATAATATAAGGCTAACCATGGGGGAATATGTATTCAATAGTCTAATGATTTCCATTCCTATGGGTGGTGCTGATGTTGTACTAGGAGTACAATGGTTACAATATTTGGGGACGGTAACTTTTAATTTTCAAGAACTTTTCTTGAAATTTTTTTCAGAAGGAAAAGAAGTTGAATTACCGGGTATTGCAGGGAAGATAGGAAATATAATAAGCTCTAATGTCATGACAAAGCTTCTAAAGAAAGAACAACGAGGCGTAATTGCACAATTATGCTCACTAGAAGTCCCAACATCAAAATCATCTATTTCTGCAGATCTCGAACAAGTCTTGGACAATCATTCCAAGGTGTTGAAACTCCCAAAGGACTCCCACCTATTCGTGATCATGATCATGCTATTCATTTGATTCCAGGAAGTGTTCCTCCAAACATCAAGCCTTATAGATATCCTTATTTCCAAAAGAGCGAAATTGAACGTATGATTGCAGAAATGTTAGAGGTGGGTATAATTCAACCTAGTCAAAGTTCTTTCTTTGCTCTTGTAGTATTGGTACACAAGAAGGATGGATCATGGCACATGTGTCCGGATTATAGGGAGCTCAATAAGCTCACCATTAAAGATAAATTTCCCATTCCTGTGATTGATGAATTATTGGATGAATTACATGGAGCAATTTATTTTACCAAGTTGGATCTTTGTTCAGGATATCATCAAATTAGAATGAAGACCGAAGATATTCCAAAAACAGCATTTCGAACTCATGAGGGTCATTATGAATTTTTGGTCATGCCTTTTGGCCTTACCAATGCACCTTCTACATTTCAAGGGTTGATGAATTCCATTTTCAAACCCTTCCCTTAGAAAATTTGTGCTAGTATTTTTTGATGATATACTAATCTACAGCAGGTCTTGGAAGGATCATGTTGAACATGTTGACAAGGTGCTCAAACTATTGCAGGAGAAACAATTATATGCAAAAACATCCAAATGTTTCTTTGGAGTCCAAGAGGTGGAATATCTAGGTCATATTATATCTCATGAGGGTGTTAAAGTAGACCTTAACAAAACTAAAGCCATTAAGGAATGGAAAGTCCCCACGACCATAAAGCAGTTGCGAGGATTTCTCGGGTTAACAGGGTATTATCGCAAGTTTGTTAAGAATTATGGGAGAATAGCAGCACCTCTAACAATATTATTGAAGAAAGATGCATTTTCATGGACTCCTGAAGCAACTAAGGCCTTTGAACATCTTAAAGAGGCAATGTGCCTAGCACCGGTCTTAGCTACGCTAGACTTCACAAAAACCTTTATTGTGGAATGTGATGCCTCGGGAAATGGAATTGGTGTTGTTTTAATGCAGGAAGGAAGAACCATTACTTTTGAAAGTCATCCAATCAAAGGAAAGTATTTACAAAAACCTATTTATGAGAAGGAAATCTTAGCAATACTGCATGCACTAAAGAAATGGCGAACTTACCTAATGGGAAGACACTTCAAGGTAAAAACTGATCATGATAGTCTTAAACACTTTTTAGAACAAAGAATATCTTCAGAAGAGCAACAAAAATGGGTCACAAAGATGTTGGGTTATGACTTTGAAATAATCTACAAAAAAGGGAAGCTTAATGTTGTTGCAGATGCACTCTCAAGAAAGAATGAAGAGCTGGAAGCATTTGTTTGTGCCATTTCTATTATCCAACCAGATTGGATAACCAAAGCAAGAGATGAATGGAAGAAGGAAAAAGAATTATGGACACTCATTCAAAAGTTGTAGCAAGATCCTAGTATATCTGATACATTTAGTTGGAAAAATGATTCTTTTTGGTACAAAGATCGCTTATATCTTTGTAAAGATTCCCAACTAAAAAAAAAAATCTTTTGGAATTGCACATTTCTCCTTTAGGAGGACACTCAGGATTTTTAAAAACTTACCACAGGATGAAGAAAGAACTTTTTTTGGATGGCCTTAAATCTGATATTCAAAATTTTGAGGCGGAATGTTTGGTTTTCCAGGAGAATAAATTTGAGACAATTAAGACCCCGAGACAACAAAAACCTTTATCCATTCCAAGTCAACGTCGGGAGGATATTTCAATGGATGTTATCACAGGTTTACCTAAGTCCGAAGGAAAGAGTGTCATCATGGTGGTATTTGATAGACTTACCAAGTATGCACACTTTTGTGCATTATCTCATCCATTTAAATCAAGTACAGTTGCTACTACATTTATGGACACAATTCAAAAGCTACATGGAAACCCAAGGGTTATTATGAGTGACAGAGATCCCATTTTTTCTGGAAATTTTTGGACAGAGTTATTTTATTGTTTGGGTACTCAATTAGCTCATAGCTCATCTTATCATCCTCAATCTAATGGTCAAACTGAGATAGTAAATAAAATTTTGGAAGGATATCTTCGTTGTTTTGTATCTGATAAACAAACACAATGGGTCAAGAAGTTACCTCTCGTTGAATGGTGGTATAACACTTCCTTCCATACTGTAGCAAAAATGACCCCATTTATGGCACTTTATGGATATCATCCACCATCCATCACATCATCTTTAAGAGAAAATTCAAAGGTTCAAGAAGTGGAAGATCAGATCGAGCATCAACAAGAAGTTCTCCAACTCTTAAAGGATAACCTGAATTTGGCACAAAATTTAATGAAACAACAGGCAGATCAACATCGCAGCGAGAGAATTTTTGATGTAGGAGACTGGGTATTTTTATGGCTACAACCATACAAACAAATGTCCCTCAAGCAAGCTAAGAAAGATAATAAATTATCGCCAAAGTACTATGGTCCCTTACAAGGTGTTATAAAATATTGGTACTATGGCATACAAATTAGAGCTTCCTACTTCTTCATGAGTGCATCCATTTTTCCATGTTTCATGCTTAAAGAAGGTTATAGGTGAAAATCTTCCAGTTCAAACAATATTTTCAAAACTTAATGAGGAAGGAAAAATCATATTGGAACCTGAAGTGGTCATGGAAACAAGAACTCAATAGCTACAAAATCGATCAATTTCAGAGTATCTCATCAAGTGGAAGAACTTACCCACTGAGGATTCTACATGGGAGGATGAGAATTTTATACAGAAGCACCCAGAGCTACTCAAGCATTGAGGAAAACACTTTTTTGAAGGAGAGGGGCATGTTAGGCCCCTATATTACTAGTATAGTCCATTATTGTTATTATTGTACCCCTGTAACCCCCATATTGTTATTATTGTGCCCTTAAATTATTATCATTAGGTCAGCTAGGATTACATTGTGGCCCCACTAGGATTACATTATGGCCCATGGACTCCTATATATAGAAAGGAGGTTTTGTAATTTGTATCATCCAATAATTGTTCATTCATGTAACGTATTGGAGGTTGCCCCTCGAAGTAGCTTATTTCTAAGGCGTTGATATCTCTTTTCTTCTATTTTTGGAGCTGGTTTCAAAACATAAAAGGCATGACCAAAAATTCATAATGACCCTCATGAGTTCAAAATGCTATTTTCAGAATATCTTCAGTCTTCATTCTAATTTGATGATATCCTGAACGAAGATCCAACTTGGTAAAATAAATTGCTCCATGAAATTCATCCAATAATTCATCAATCACAGGAATGGGAAATTTGTCTTTAATGGTGAGCTTATTGAGCTCCCTATAATCCGGACACATTCGCCATGATCCATCCTTCTTGTGTACCAATAATACAGGAGCAGAGAAAGAACTTTGACTATGTTGAATTATACCCACCTCTAACATTTCTGCAATCATACGTTCAATTTCGCTCTTTTGGAAGTAAGGATATCTATAAGGCCTGATGTTTGGAGGAACACTTCCTGGAATCAAATGAATAGCATGATCATGATCACGAATAGGTGGAGTCCTTTGGGAGTTTCAAACACCTTGGAATGATTGTCCAAGACTTGTTGGAGATCTGCAGAAATAGATGATTTTGATGTTGGAACTTCTAGTGAGCATAATTGTGCAATTACGCCTCGCTGTTCTTTCTTTAGAAGCTTTGTCATGACATTAGAGCTTATTATCCTTCCTGGCTTCCTTGCAATACCCCGTAATTCGACTTCCTTTCCTTCTGAAAAAAATTTCAAGAAAAGTTCTTGAAAATTAAAAGCTACCGTCCCCAAAGATTGTAACCATTGTACTCCTAGTAAAACATCAACACCTCCCATAGGAATGGAAAGCATTGGACTAGTCAATACATATTCCCCCATGGTTAGCTTGATATTATGGCATTTTCCAGAGCAATTTATAGTTCCTCCATTTGCAACCATCACTTGAAATTCTAGTGCTGGGTATAGGAAACAATTTAATTCCTTGGCTACCTTACAATGAATAAAATTATGGGTGCTACCTGAATCAATCAACACTATTACCTTTTCTTCTTGATTTGTCCTTCTATCTGGAGATTTTGAGGAGTGGTAATTCCTGCCAGTGCATTACACGATATGGTCGGATTCATTTCTTCCTCTTCTAGGGTTGGTTCCCGGTGTATATCCTCTTCTTGTTCATTTTCTTCTTCCTCTTCACAATCTATGTAAAATAATTTCTTCTCAGCACACTTATGACCTTTAGTGTATTTTCTATCACAACCGTAGCAAAGCCCTTTTGCTCTTTTTTCTTCCAATTTTTGTGGTGTCAACCTTATAGGTTGTGGAAATCTAGATGTAGCAACACTTCCTTCTTTATAGAATTGAGTGGTAGGCT
The DNA here is from genome assembly GCA_034641835.2 of Pinus albicaulis. Lineage (NCBI taxonomy): Eukaryota > Viridiplantae > Streptophyta > Pinopsida > Pinales > Pinaceae > Pinus > Pinus albicaulis. Next base: position 1,033,160,462 of record CM076580.1, read on the forward strand.
TCCTTGTCGCCATAATTTTACATTCAACTTTTCTTGCCAACCTGAATGCCTTCTCCAATGAATCAGGTTCCAAAACACGAACTTCGTGTTGGATGTTATCCTTTAGAGTACCTAAGAAGAGATCAATCCTGTGTTCCTCTGGAATATTAGTTACCCTTATATTCAATTTTTGGAAGTCCTCACTGTGCTGCCCCACTAAACCCTTTTGTTTGAGATTTATCAATTGGCTAAAGAAGGTGTTGCTCTTTGTATCCTCATAATGTGCTATCATTTCCTCCGTAAAAATTGACCAAGTGACAATTTTTTTACGGGAGCAAAGCCATCGATACCATACAAATGTATTTTGTTCTAAATGTAAATTTTCAATGCGTACCTTTTGTGTGTTTTGCACATTATGGAGATCAAAATATTGCTCCATCTATAGTATCCATGTTACAGGATCCTTTCCATCAAACTTCCTCATATCCATTTTTGGAATATGGTGGTTCTTCCCGCCAACATTAGAGTTTATGAAGTCACAAATAACATTTAGTTTGTTCTCATCATGAGTTTCCTCTACTATCTTTTCACCGTTAGGAAACATTTCTTGTATCAACTTTGTAAAACCTTCCATGTCTGCTTTTAGACCATTCTTCATGTTTTCCATGTTGTCTTTCATTTTTTCATTGATCTTAGCTTCCATGTCATCCATCTTAGATTCCATGCCATCTATCTTAGATTCCATGCCTTTCTTCAAACCATCCATCTTCGCTTCCATGCCTTTCTTCAAAACATCCATTTCATTTTTTGTTGCTCTTTGTGAGAGCGAAATTTGGTGCACTTGCTCTTGTAATTTTGATAGATCATGTTGCAATTCTTCATCTTCATGAGTCATAGTAGAGTTTTCTGAAGGCTTAATGGGTATTCAATTATTTTTACAGGGAATTTTCTTTTAACCCAATACTGATATATATATTCTATAATAAGCCCTTGGAATCAATTCAAATTGATTCTTCAAACAAGACTTATGCAATTCGTAAAAAAAAATATGCACCTTTTTCTTGCTTTTGAGGAGCTCGATATTGAAATTAGATTATCTTTATGATTGCAGCTCTTAAATATCAGAAATTTGGCATTAAGGTAGCCTTATGAATTATCTTTCGAATGCCATAGGTTTGACTTGATTTGGATTCTCCAAGGAAAAGTTATGTCCAATCTCCCACATTGACCTAATTATGGACTGGTTTAGTAGAGAGAAATTGTACGACTTGCCACATGTCATTGTTTCATTTTTTAGCTCTGAAATTGATAGAAAAGAAACTACAGTCTGTGTAATTGTGACCACTTTTTATGTCACTACAATCCAATGCTCAGAGAGAGAGTTATGAAGATTTTCCCACGATCACCTCTTTGAGATGAAATTTAGGAGCCTGAAAAATCACTATCTTCCACATATCATATCTCCGAAAATATTTCAAACTGAGCTCTAAAATTTTTCAACGAGTTTCCTCAATATTTCAGATTCGTGCCCTAAAAATTTCATATTCTGAACCTTCATAGAAAAAACGTTATAGCGCAAATGCCACGATGACCTGTTTAGATTAAATTGAGGAGCTTGCAAAAATACCTAATGTCCATAGATCATATCTCCGAAAATATTGTGAATAAAGCTCTGAAATTTTTTGACGATGTTCCTCAGGATTTCGCCTTCGCACCCTAAAAATTTCAGCTTCTGAAACTTTGTAGAAACAAAGTTATAGCGAAAATTCCACGATGACCCGTTTGGCGCAGAGAAACCCTAGAATCCAAAGCTCTGATACCAAATTTTGTGAAACCAGCTCCAAAAATAGAAGAAAAGAGATATCAACGCCTTATAAATAAGCCACTTCAAGGGGGCAACCTCCAATACATTAAATTAATGAACAATTCTTGGATGATACAAATTACAAAACCTCCTTTCTATATATAGGAGTCCATGGGGCCATAATGTAATCCTAGTGGGGCCACAATGTAATCCTAGCCGACCTAAAAATAATAATTTAAGGGCACAATAATAACAATATGGGGGTTATAGGGGTACAATAATAGCAATAAGGGGGTTACACTAACAACAATAAGGGACTATAATAGTAATATAGGGACCTAACATGCGATGAACATCTTCATATCTTCACTCCAATTATTTATTAGAACAAATTTCCAAATGTGCCTCTATCATCACCAACTCTCTCTTCATCACCACAATCGCCACGACCCACCCATCAGTTTTTAGTATAAAATATTTCAAAATGTGTTGTAGCTTTAGAACACTAATCACACAAATTTGAAATCAACTAAGTAGTAAATCGGTCAATAGATGTATTCCAAGAAGTTATGACGGTTCCTTCAGAAGCACTTGTCGAAGAAGAACCAATTGTATTGTCTTGATTTAATTTTGTAATGTTCCTTTTTTAGAAATATCACAAGTCTATTCTAGAGATAGACTGTGGGGTCATTTTCTGGATATGTCACCTCTAAAGAGAGGGTGAGATCCAGAGGCTACTTGGCCCTTCACAGACTCTGTCTATAGCTATGTGAAATTTCCTATTAGGAAAAGCTACTCTATTGAGAATGCCTCAAGATAGAGCTACAACAATAAGAAAATACACTAATTGACAAATAGCAGTGACACATACTTATAAAATGTGAGAGGAATCCATATCTATCTCATTATAATAATAGCATCAACATATGTATACAAAATCTTGAGGGAAATGATGCTTAAGATGTACAATGCCAAGCCTCAAGAGAAGAGTACATAAATCATGAAAGAAACTCTGTTGCACATATAAACCCTAGCTATGACAACATAGTTTTAAGGAGAAATTGCATGCTACAAATTCAAAATGCATGGATATACAATGATATGGTACAAAATAACATTTGGAGTGAAGAAATCCACTCCCAAAGGCTACCTCCTATCAATCCTGGAAGGATTGGTCATAGAACACAAAATCTGCAAAATGTGGGAGTAGCTGGGTAGCTGTAGCAACTAAAAAATAGAACTGGATGGAGAAGGCTGAATCTGATGCTCAAACTGAATGTGCCTCCTCCAATGGATCTTTCAAGTGAAAGGTTGATCCCTTCACTAAAGATCTCTCCCTCCAATACTCTGCAAGAGCCCTACTACAAATGCTCTCAAGAAAATAACGCAGTCACTGGGTGAACTGTGATGTAGGGGCAAGGGAATGAAATGGCCTTGATGCCAAATCTGCAATGATGCTCTGAAATCTTCCTCACTAAGTCCTCAAAGGTATAGGGACTCCCTTCCTCTGAAAATCAACTCCAGAATTGGTGTCGATATCCTCCACTGCAACTCTCTACAATGTAGCAACACTCTTGAACAAGAATAACGCTGTCACTAGAAATGGTAGCTTAGGCCTTGAGCCATGGAATGTGGAGAATGAAGAACAACCTTCAAGAGGCCTCTCAAGAATGGGAATGAATCCTAAATAGGAATTCCCCCGATAATTCTTGCTGAACAGTAAAGAATGTTCTGTTGTCTGAATAGACAATGAGATGAATAATACTCAACATGAGCAAAAATGGCTACCATACCCTTCTCTTATACAAGTGAAAGCATCCTTACCATGGACCTCACACCTTAGGTTTTTCTCCACCAAGTGATCTCTCTCCCATGTGAACTGCACTGCCTTTCTAAGAAAGCTTCTCCTTCTTCTATTGCGCAGTCAAACTTGGTCAATCTTGACCTAAAACTCTTGCAAATATTCTTGTTCACATATGAGAGTGTGTAAACCAGTTCCAAAGGTGATCCTTTTTCTTAGTATGAGGGATTTTATTAATATTTTTATTTTGAATGGGTCTCCCTACCCATTTATTCTCCTCCTATATGAAATCTTCAAAATTTAATATTCCAATTTGCTGCTTGCAAATTTTGGAATATTACAGTCCTCCCCTCTCAAAGATTTCTTTTCCTTCAGAAAGTACAAGGATAGACTGATTTATTCCCCCTTAATTCCCCTGTAGCATCCATTCATGATTAAATTCTCCAAGAAAAGGATGTCATATCATCAATCAAGTGTTTAGGTTGTCCCTCCAACATATGCAATCTAGCCTTTGGTGAACATCCCCAAATAGCTGTCATGTAGAAGCAAATATTCATGAAGGAAACAATGGGCTGTCTAAGGTCCTCCTTGAGGCATGAGATCTGATATAAAGTGGGACTCATCATCCCCATATGAATCTCCCATCCCCAAGAAATCATCCATACAACATGAGCTACTTCCGAACATAGCAACTCATATAAAACTCTCTCCACCTTGAGCTCCGGAAAAGAAGGTGGGCTGAAAATCTGAATATGCAAAGCTCCATAGCTCACCTTATGCTGTACTCTCCTCCAATGATGATTAGTGTGGAGTGTGTGCTAATCAAGGGCTGAAAATGTATTCCCTCCAAGTGGCAACATGAAGAGAAAACCTCCAAGGATCTCTCCTCCATCAGTGAAAATCCAACTGGCCCATAGTATGTCATCTATGATGAGTAGGACATGATCATCAGAGAATATCCCAATGAGATGTTTTCTATAGGTTATACCATTTGCAGCGAGGTACAAAAAATTTCTCATAGGGCTATAACACAATCTCATCCACTGCAGCTGCAGAAAATAACATGGCAAGCATATTATAGAAAATATCACCTCTACTACTAAAAAGTAAATAGATGAGTGAATTAGCAATACAAAATCAGATACATGCCCACATATATACAATGGATGGATATCATCATCAAGCTCATGGCCCACCTCCAAAGAAGGCAAATAAGTGACTGTGGTGGCCATGTCTCTCCTCATGTTCCCACTAGAACATGCAATGCAAAAGCTATGGGAATCTCCTCCCCTCAAAGACACATTCAACTCATGTTCCATTTCACCAATCATGCTCCCAAAAATAACATGGAAAATATCAGCAAATGGGAACATTCTCCTCATAAAAATAGAGGAAGTACTGATGGTTTCATATGGTGCTGGAAAGTACCAACAGTCTTCCAAGAGTTCATAACACAGTTTCACAAACTATTGCTTAAGAAATGTACAAGGCAAAATGTTTTGAAGTACAATGATGATCATATGAATTAGCTGATCATGTGTACGATGGAAAAACATTTTCCCAAGGCCATGTGAAAGATGGTTGTCTCCATCATATGGTTTGGCCCAACTTTGCTCATGGAGCAATATGAAAAATATGCCCTTTTGAGGAGCCATGCACTGCAACATAATGATAAGTATTAAGAGCATGTGGATCAGCAAATGTAAACACAAGACTCTTACCATAAGCTGGAAGTAAGATGATATATAGATCTATGTATATGATCCTCCTCCAAAGTGTCAATGCTATGAGCTCATGCAGAAAGGCTCTTGCCCATGCCAATCTTTGTTTCTTGACATGCTCCTTGTCAAGAACATCACTGGTGATGCTGCTGCAAATGTGAAGCTCTTCCCAAGATGGAATTGCCTCCTGATTAGTCCAATCCAAAGAGTAATCCCTTTTCAATATGAGAGTGCCCTTCTCTACTCTTGCAACACCATAAATCATGTGAGAGAAAATCTGCTTGTGCTCTCTCCAAGATAGCTCAAGCAACCCAAGTGCTTGATGCCTCCTCATGCTCAAATCATGTAACTCATGTGATGAAGGTACCATGACTGATATATATTCCATGTCAGCTCCATGTATCCCTGCTCTTTGCTAACCAAAGATGCAAACATCCTGCCACCTCTCCTCTACTCCCATCCTCCTGGAAAAAGGGTACTCCAAGTGATGGCCAAACTCCTTCAAGAGAAGCTAGCGCAGCCAAGCCTCTTACTGCCCGGTATCATATATTTGCAAGTGGAAAATCAGCCTCTTGCTTCTCATCCACATCCACTCAACTCCTTGTGGATGTCTTCTCCTCTTTTCCCCTTTGGTACTCCTCCCATGAGGGCTACCATTCTCCCAAATAAAATCACCTCTCTTGCATTCCATGGAAGATTGGAATGCAGCTCCTTGGATACCTCTTAGGAAATATCTCTCACCCATGGCTATGTTGGATCCATGAGGACCCAATTGTGATGGAGGTAATATCTCCTCTCCACCCATGTTTAACAGCACTGCTAATTCCTCCAATAGTGTAGCAGTTGTTTCATCCTCCCGTTCAAAGTTTGTTCGCTAATTCATCATGAAGGTGCCATGGTTTATTTCATCCTCCAATGGTTCACATCCCAACATCAAGGGCTAAATGAGACTCATCAAAAGTTCCTGAGGATGAGGGTTTATCTCTTCCTTAAACCCTTTGCACAACGCAGTGCAATCCTAGTGCTCTAGAATAGCAGAAGATGTAGATCTCGGGACCTTTAAAGATGAATTTTCACAATTTTTTAAGCTATTTGCTGAAATGGAAAGTGGAACTTCAATCATACCTTGATGAATTCTGGGGTATTATTGTGTGGCTGCAGCAGTTTCCTCTTCTAATGCCATAACTGCCTCCTCCATAGCTGAAAAAGGTTGTTCTTCCTTTGTCCTCTCTCCCTCAAAGGCTTGAATCAACCTTTGAGAAAAGTCTTCAAAAGAGCTTACCCTTGAATGGACCAAGGGTTTGAACCACCAAATAGAGGCTTCACCCTCCAGGTGCAGCGCTGCAATCTCCACTGCTTCTTCTTCTGCCACTGGATGTAGCAAGAAAAAAGCTTCCAACTTTTTCACCCAAGCTCTAGCTGAAGTGTCCCCATCAAATGTAGACAATAGAAACCTATTGCCTCTGATTTCTCTTCTACTACAGGGCCTTCTCTCCTCCTTCTGCTGAATAAACTGTGGGAACGTTGTAACTTCCCTGAATTCTACAGAATGGGATTTATATTCATCCAGGTATTGATTTAGAACTAGATGATCCAAGCATCCCTCATGCTTACTTATTTTTTGAGAATAGGAAGTGCATGGACCTTCCTCTTCTTCTCTTTGCTTCTCCTCCTTGGGGAGGTTCTCCTTTGTTTTGAAAATAGATGAGATCAAGCTCATCTTCTGCATCATCATATTCTTCCTCTTTCTTGGGCTTGAAGGCCACAGGCTGAGCCAAGAAAGGTGCTCTGATACGACTGTAATGTTCCTTTTTCAGAAATATCACAAGTCTATTCCAGAGATAGACTGTGGGGGAATTTTCTGGATATGTCACCTCTAAAGAGAGGGTGAGATCCAGAGGCTACCTGGCCTTTCACAGACTCTGTCTATAGCTATGTGATATTTCCTATTAGGAAAAGCTACTCTATTGAGAATGCCTCAAGATAGAGCTACAACAATAAGCAAATACACCAATTGACAAATAGCAGTGATACATACTCATAAAATGTGAGAGGAATCCATAGCTATCTCATTATAATAATAGCAGCAACATATGTATAAAAAATCTTGAGGGAAATGATACTCAAGATGTACAATGCCAAGCCTCAAGAGAAGAGTACATAAATCATTAAAGAAACTTTGCTGCACATATAAACCCTAGCTATGACAACGCAATTTTAAAGAGAAACTGCATGATACAAATGAAAAATGCATGGATATACAATGATATGGTACAAAATAACATTAGGAGTGAAGACATCCACTCCCAAAGGCTACCTCCTATCAATCCTGGAAGGATTGGTCATAGAACACAAAATATACAAAATGTCAGAGTAGCTGGGTAGCTACAGCAACTCAGAAATAGAATTGGATGGAGATGGTTGAATCTGATGCTCAAACTGAATGTGCCTCCTCCAATGGATCTTTCAAGTGAGAGGCTGATCCCTCCACTAAAGATCTCTCCCTCCAACACTCTGCAAGAGCCCTACTACAAATTCTCTCAAGAAAATAACGCAGTCACTGGGTGAACTGCACTGTAGGGTCAAGGGAATGAAATGGCCTTGATTCCAAATATGAAATTATGCTCTGAAATCTTCCTCACTAAGTCCTCAAAGGGATAGGGACTCCCTTGCTCTGAAAATAATCTCTGAAAGTGGTGTAGATGTCCTCCACTGCAACTCTCTACAATGCAGCAACACTCTTGAACAAGAATAACGCTATCACTGGAGATGGTAGCTTAGGCCTTGAGTCATGGAATGTGGAGAATGAAGAACAACCTTAAAGAGGCCTCTCAAGAAGGGGAAGGAATCCTAAATAGGAATTCCTCTGGCAATTCTTGTTGAACAACAAAGAATGCTCTCTTGTCTGAATAGACAATTAGATGAATAATACTCAACATGAGCAAAAATGGCTGCCATACCCTTATCTTATATAAGTGCAAGCCTCCTTACCATGGACCCCACACCTTAGGGTTTTCTCCACCAAGTGATCTCTCTCCCATGTGAACTACGTTGCCTTTCTAAGCAAGCTTCTCCTTCTTCTATTGCACAGTTAAACTTGGTCAATCTTGACCTAAACCTCTTGCAGATAATCTTGTTCACATATGAGGGTGTGTAAACTGGTTCCAAATGTGATTCCTTTTATTAGTATGAGGGATTTTATTAAGATTTTTATTTTGAATTAGTCTCCCTACCCATTTATTCTCCTCCTCTATGGAATCTGCAAAATTTAATATTCCAATTTGCTGCTTGCAAATTTTGGAATATTAAAATTTTTAATTGTAATATGTTTTGTATTAATTTTTTTGCTCTTAAAAGAGCCAACAAAATCAATTGTACAAGTGCTTGATCATAATTTTTCTAAATTATTTTGTATCACTCTAAATCTCCCTTTCTTCAGGATGAAGAAGGCTTTAAGGGTAGGGGAGATGTTTAAGGAGCCAACTGGCCTAGCCCACTAGCCTTAGTCGAGTCGATAAATATATAATGTAATGAAAAATGTCATAATATTTATCTAATTTCATATTAATTAAGGTGTTTGGTCGAACATTTATACTGTTGTATCTTTCCCAAAAATCTATATATATATATCTATATGTATATCAATGTATCTATTTTGATTTGAATAATAAGAGATAATATACCAGAGTGCTTTTGCTGGTTCTCCATTACTATATATCTATATCTTTACTTAGGCTTGTAATGTGATTGATCGATGTCTGTACTACTAGTAGCTATGTGCACTTTTCCCTAGATTACAACAACATATTTCTTCAATATCATGACCACTAAGGAAGAATATGAGATGGTGTTGAGACGAATAACACCTGTGTTTAATAGCTCCCGAATACTCTTTTCAATCTCATTCTTGTGTGAATGGATACTTGTAGGGGTGAACATTTGGTTGCTGGCTACTTGGAATGAAATGGATGTTATGATCATGCTCACCCCGAGAGGGGGATATATCCTAGGGTTTTCAAATACCTATTAGTGGTGACCAAACACCTGTTGCAAATTGGAATGAATGGTGGCAGGGATGAATTAAATGGCTTGGATTGAATTTAATTGAGAAACTACTCCATGGTGACCCATTTTTAAGAGCTTATCCATTCTATGCAAACTGAGGATAGTAGGAGATCATTCCTAGAGGCCCTGATGATGGGAGCTTATGTGTTTATTCTGCTTGAAGCTCATACATAGCTCTTAGAATTCCATGGTAATTGGGTCTAGTTTCCTAATCCAATTCTCTAAGGACGATGTCACAACCTCCCATTTAAATGGAAAATATGTGGGGTTTAAGGTGATATTATTCCATATGGAGGTTAATGTTCACACAATTTCCTTCAAATTTCATGCCACCCCACCATTTATCAAGATTTGAAAATAAGATACTGCCCACACAAATCAATGAACTGCCTCAACTACCCATTTATGGACAAAATTATGTGTGCTTCCATTGTCAATAAATAACACCACTAGTCTATGCTTAATGAAGCCTATGATTTTAAGTGTTTTTGGAGAAGAAATGAAAGCTAATGAATGGAGTGATATAATCGGTTCATCTGGTGTTGCAGTAGTATTTTTTACCTCCTTAGTGGACATTTTAGGTTTTTCTTCCTCCTCCCTAGACACTTCAGCTAGCGGGACCTCATCTGATGGGCTATTGTCAGTAGTCTCAATCTGGAAAAAAATTTGTTCCTTGCATTTGTGTCCTAGTGTATATTTTTCATCACAATAGTAACACAATCCTTATCTTCTCCTTTCGACCATTTCGACGGGTGACACCTTTTGAACCTTAAGGGTTTGGGTGGGACCAGTAGCAAGGGTGGGACATGCCTTTAATGGAAATTATGAACAACTGTATTACGAATTATTAATGGCTTCTACATCTGAATATTTGTGGAAAGATTCCAACCATGTATCAGGTTGATGCATTCAAACATGTGCTTGTATGGATTCCTTAACTGAGGCCACTGATGAAACATTCCATATAAAAGGCAGCCCCTATGTGCTCAATCCACATAGATAGTTGTTGAAATGCTGTGGTGAAGTCTCTTACTGTACCAATTTTTTTGAGCTTAGTGAGGGAACCTAAAAAGTGGGAGTCCTTGTCAAAATGTGCACAAATGGCTTTAGAGAACATACTCCAAGTTGGATTTCCAGCGTAGCATTTCTAATGCCATTTCACCAACGTTGTTGGTCTAAGTAAATAGCTCCTAGATGTATTTTGGTTTTTTCATCCCAGATATTTTTTATTTAAAAATATTGTTCCACTTGTGCCACCCACACTGTCAAGTTAGAACAGTTAAATTTGTGCATGTCAAGCTTGGGTGTCTTATTTATAGAATATTGGTGACCCTTATGGAAATGATGATACCCCTCATATAGATGGTGGCTATATTATCCTTTCATGTAGGCATAGAAATTGTTCCCATCCCCCATGGCGTATTTAGCTTTGATGTATTGCTGTATGGATTCCATTTCCATAGAAACTATGTCTTGGATTGTGGTGGTGAGCTATGCTTCTAGGTTTGTCATTCCTTTCTCGAGGTTTTCCATATTTTGAGGCCTCGTAGCTACCATACAATTGCCCAGGTCAAATGTTTTGTTTACTTAAAATTATTATGGTTTTAATGGGCATGAGGCAAGGAGTCTGTTGATTTAGGTCACTTGAAATCACTTCTAAAAAAATTGAGACCTCATGAAAAATGGAGTTTTACTAGCGGATGGTATCACTGCAATCAGCTCGCCATCCTGAATCCTGTGGGTTACATCTCTTGAAATTGGAGTTTTGGGACCACTAGATTTTTTTTTTTAACTCTGATAGGAGTATTACTCCCACTTGATCAATGATGCGATATGCCAAAATCCAAAATTCTTGATACTGCAAAATGTGTAGGAATTTGGTGGTTCCAACTGTTTAATGCTATGGCGAAATAAACCCCAACTTCTTGATACTGCAAAATGTGTAGGAATTTGAAGGAAAAATAGAAGGAAGTGAGAGAACTATGGTAGTAAATGAGTGTCAAGTTTTTATAGATCATGATATACTACAACTATCCAATCGTAGTACTCGACCTAATCTTTCAGAGCACCAACTAAGGAGGATTGACAATGCCCTTCTATTACCCAACTACCCTGGTGCGTGCGAGTAATCTCCTCGAGTGTTGTTGTTGGTGTACTGTATGAGAGATATGATCGAAAGCTTATCTAAGGTTGGTTTTAGGGTAAGCCTGGGGGACTTACGATATACCAGAGGTATGTGGATGCACTGTCTGTGTACAAGTGTTTTCTAATTCACTACTACTCAAAAAAGGGTACCAACATGGGTTACAAGGGACTCCATCATACATGAACTCCTATTTTATTTCATGCATGTATGCTTCCCCAACTATAGGTTGATGTGTGTCACGAAAAATCTCTATAGTTTAGAGACACCGAAATATGTCTCTAACGTTATTTTTTTTTCTAAAATTGGTGTTGTGACTGGCCTGAGATAGAGCTCTGATACCACTTTTAATGCTCTTAACCTATGTATAATATCATAATTATAGAAATTACTAGAGAAATAATTCCAGAAATGAGGCAAACTAGAAATATTATATTATGAGAAACATAAAATAATGTTTACTTGCCTCTTCGAGGGGGAAACCTCTAACAGAGCATAGCTCAATTACAACAATACTCGACAAGACTTCACTTGCTATATTTGAATATATATAGTTTCATGAGATCCCAAACCCTAAATACTTGTGGTCCCTTGCATAATGCAGGTTAACCACTTTATTTAATAGCTATGGTTCGTTTATTCATCATCCTTAACTAAAATAACTAATTGTGGTCCCCTTTTTATAATGCGAGTCAACCACTTACAATCATCATTAATGTGGGTAATTTCTTACAAGATTTATTTACTAAACTAACTAATCATGACTCTTATAGGGCCCCTTGGGTCTATTACATTAATAAAGGGGTTAGGGTCAGACCCTAACATTGTTTACTTTCATCTGTTAGTTTATGTGTTTCAAGTTACATGCATTTGGTTGGCTTAACGATATGCATTTGTTTTTCTATTTGTTTCAAGTTACATGTATTTAGCTGACTTAAAAATTTTCTTCCGTGAAGTATGAAGCAACAATTTAGCTTACAAAAATATATAGTGTAAGATATGAAGCAATAATTTAGTTAAGAGTACTACCGTATAGTATTAGTGTAAGTGACATTACTAATATGCCATGGGTTATAAGAAGTGTATTGGACTTTCTATCCTGATATGTATATCTTACAATTTCTATATATATGTATCTTATGACTATTGTACGGTGAAAATCTATGCCTTCTTAGCTAACCGTGTTAGACTTGGTAGGATTTTTGGACTATGAGACTTATGATAGAGACCTAATAGAATCCAGACTAGTGAAAAATAAATAAATTTGAGAAGCGTAAACTTACTTACATGAAACTTTTTTGTTAGAATTTGAAGATAATATGGAAAAATTAGATGGTTCTTCACTATTTGGTTGCCATCAACTTGAAAGTATGTAAAAAAACAATAATAATGTGACATCAAATGTTTGTCCATGATTCTTTGAGTATAGTCTGAATAATACAAAAGAATTAGAGATTTCGTGGCATTCTCTTTAGCTCTGTAGATGACTAAACAAAAATTTTCAAATGAAAAATGACACTAACTTGAAACTATTAATTTTTTTTCCCTAATTGTATTATTTTATCACTTACAAAGAAGATAAATAATAATTTATTAGCTATTATTATTTTATTCACAAAAAATTTATTATTTATCATTTATAGCTAAAACAAAGTTACCGATCAAACAAAAACTATTACCTCAAAACAAGAACTCTAGCCCCAAAACCCCCAAAAAACATGAAAAAACAAACCAAAAATGAAAAGTGTGTATGCGAGAACGATGTTTTTTTAAGGGTAAATTTAAACATTTTTTAAAAATGGCTGTAAAAACCATTTTTTTTGTTTTTGCAAAAAATATGAAAAAAACACCCTCAAAACAAAAAGTGTTGATGCTGGAACAACAAAAAAAATTCCAGGTTACAATTTTGACACTTTTTAGCAATAAAATTAAAGATAAAATATCAGGACTTTGAAAAACCTTAAAATTCCAACAATTATCATACATGATGCTAATGATAAAATATCATGTCTCAAAGCCTTATAATTCCAATAATTTCCATCCATGTTGTCAAAGATAATATATATTGACTCAAAAAACCCTAAATTGTAAATTTTTTTAACCATAGAATTAAAGATAAAATATCAGAACTCAAAAAAACCTTAAGATTTTGACAATTTTTCAACCATAATTAAAAACCTTAAGTTTTTAACATATTTCAACCATGAAATTATGGACAAATTATATGACTAATATAATTTTTAAAAATTAACATGTAAATGAAATATTCATTATTCCAAGAATAATTTTTATTTTAAAGGCTAAAAGTATAGCTCTTTTCAAATCTTAGTGTAATGGAAGTTATACCATTGCAACAAAAACCTAAAAATCAACCATCAAAACGAAGTGTCCCCTTTTAATGAGATATTAAAATTTGAACGTTTTTAAAATTGTCTTATACCAAATGATAACAATAAATAATATCATGGCAATATCACTGTATAATTAAAAAATTCAACATTAATTTCTAATATTTTTTACTTTTAATAAAAATATCAACTTTGGTAGATTGAATATAACATAAATTATTTTTTAATTCATTTTTTCATTGTAGATATTCTAAATAGATGAATTCTTCATAATTAAAACATATAATCCAACAAACATATAAATGACTCATAAATTCATGTAAGATCACATGGAAGTCAAAATATTTAGTTCAAGTTACTATGTAAACATCATTTACATAAAATTTCTTAGAAATTTATTCAAAATCACTCATAGGTTCTGGCACACCATCAGAATCTACATATTCATATGAATGACTAGATGCAGATGAAGATGACCCATATTCTTCTATTTCATCAACTAGTACCCCATCTGAGTCAACATGCATGCCAACCATTTCAGGTTTCAAAAGTCTTCTAGATCTATGACTAGGTGCAGGAGACTCCCATCTCAACAATGTTTCTTTTGGTAGTAACTTCAAAATATCTATGGTCCCGAAGTGAAAAGTTCCTATATTTGTTAAATTGAAGTCATAAAAAAGTATGCCAACATCCTCCATTTTTAAGAGGTTTGTGCGGCAACGATTTATATTTGTCCCTTTTCTTTTTCTCTTTCTTCCAATTCATTTATCAACTACCATGTTTGGCTTGTACACACCATTAAATGGGTGGGTATTTGTGGCATACCAATGTACTTCAACAACTGTAATGTCTTCATTTTATTTAATGACCTTTATAACCTTGGCAACACATAATGGATAACCATGTGGAACTCCATCTGTTAATACTACGATCATGCAACCCTCAACATTCTGCACAAAATCCCTGTAAAGGTCTTCCATGGCTTCACACTATGCACATGATATTTTAGAACCAATATATATTTCTCTTTCCTCTAACTGTGGAGAATTAATAATACCTTGAGATTGTTGTTGTTCAACAATGTGTCTTTCCTCATGTTCATTTGGAAAAATTTGTGGCCAAATAAACAGAGTCTTCAAAAGTATATCTTCATTTCTTGATCTTGAAATGATATCACTTTGAATATTTAAAAAACACTCCCACCAAACTAAATCAACAACATAAAATTACTCATATGTATCTCTAATAGATATTTTAATTTCTTCCAAGCATTCAAAATAATTTATATCTCTCTTATTCCATCGTGCATTATGGAGTTAAACAAATTATTGTAATAACGATATCTTTGATTCAAATATTGGATGATCTGCAATGAACTTCAAAAATGTTAAACCTGATGACGACCCCCATTCTACAGTAGTTGAATACTTCTTTCCCCATATAAGTGTTTTCCCGTAATTTTTTTTGATACAAAATTGATGTTGGAATCTAATGTCATTAAGTTTTTCAATGCATTTCTCCTCACCTAGCTATCCCAGAATAAACTTTCACATGTCAATAGTTTCTTCCAACACATGAAAAACAAGCTATGGGATGTATGATTTCTTAATACATTCAATTAATGATGGCATGCTCCAAACATCCTTCCTCGTCAATGTTATTGAAAAATTACTAAACATATGATCAATATGGTCATGAGTGTGCCCAAAAAGAAGGAAACTAGCCTTTAAATTTAAAAAAAATTCCCAATTCAACAATAATGTTTAGATATCAAAAAACAACTTGATTTTTGTTTTCATAACATGTGTTGTCTAATTGCACATACAAAAATTGAGGAAGATTACCATACCAATGAGAAACCACATCATGGATTATGGTTATGGTCAAATTTGCATCATTATGAATATTTGGAGCTGTGAAGTAAAACCCTTGGCAACATCTTCCCATAAAGACCGTACAACCAACCAAGTGAAATTAAATAAAATTTTCCTCTAAATTTTGTGGTGTGCGAACAAAATGTGGTAGAAGTGTTTTCATTTTCTCCATACCATCAATTATCAAACCCATATATTTATTTGGATTATCACAACACTTTTTTCGATGCTTATACAATTTTTCTTTTCCCTTGTTTGTTGATTGCGATGCTCTTAAAGTGCTTTGACAATGGAAGCTGCACATAAAATAAAATAAACTTATTAATATAGTATATTTTCAAAGTTGATAACTATCCATTTTTAAAAATAATGTTAAGAATGCATACCTATTTCTGCCCCTTTACATTTATTCCTTTTTGATGTAAGAGAAGCACATGTACTAGAAACCTCCATCCTTGTCTTCTTAGTAATACGAACATTGTCGAATTTGTCCTTCCATATCCTTGTAAAATATGAATATGTAATAAAATTACCATATCCTTCAATACCTTCTGGATATTATTTGTATAAGTTGTAAATTTCTCGTCTTGAGAAATTATATGGAATATGTATTGTGTCTTTATTTGGCATACACTCTCCAAGATTTGAAAAAAATCTTTAATCCATGATGTTGCAGTATTTTCTAATGGCCCAACCTCTCGTCTATAATGTTCTTCTGAATAAAATGCGAGATATTTTTCCAGTCTTGCTTGGATTCTTGAAAAATGAAAATTACCAATTGAATGGAACATTTTGAAAGCCTTTCTACATAGCAATACATTCCCATTATGACAAACATAAGCTGCTAGTGTAGATTGCATGCAACCTACTAAATATGAATTTTGTATGCTTTTATTCATTGACAATCATCTCTTCCTTTTCTCAAAGTCAAACTTGAAATCCATATGTTTCAAGCAATGCTTTCGATAACATTCATTTGAAATAAGATTAATAATGAAACTTCTTCTTGTGAGATATTCTTTCCAAGCCTTGTATAAATGTTGTTACAGGTCAATTTTGGCATCACTCCTGAAACTCAGATCAGTAAAAATAGGGTCTATCATAGCCTAAATTAGTTGCTACTTGCCTTAAACAAGGCATCCCATTGCTGGTTTTTATCCATGAAAGTTTCACTGCTTGAAGTCCAGTTGAGATGCTCCATTGAGCCACCAACGCACCCCTATATTGTAGTAAGTGCTTTACAGAGCACTTAATCCCATGCAAAGAAGAATTGCAGAGCACCTAGGCCCACTTAATAGTGCGTTGGTCGATTTTGAGCGAATTGTTCAAATTATTCCAGGAATCTTCCCACTTTCTAGTGGCTTCTAGAAGTGGTTCCAGCTATCATGCTATCTGATAACTTTGAATATGAATACCATGGAGCCATTAAATAACTTATCCTCTTATCCCATTGAACAAGGAAACTCCCTCATCCATTTATGGAAAATCCATTCAATGACCAACTAATGCAAAACTACCTTCATTTCCTATAAATTGAGCACTGATCATAGTGCAAAAAGGAGCTAGAATTTTGTAGTGTTATGCTGGTGAGATTATAGCTCTTTGAGGTATTGTTTGCAAGTAATGTTATGCTACTGGAGTAATTATTTTGATGTGATGATGATGGAATGAATCTGGAGCGAGTTGAAATCGAATCGATCGAAGTGGTTGTAACTTCTCCTTCTATATTACAATAAAGAGATTTGTTCTTTTCCCAATACATGTGTTCATGCTTTTATATATGTATTTTCAAATGCAATCGATTCAGTTTGATTAAGATGAATAGATCATATGCCTTTATGTTGTTTTATGTCTTATGTTAGTAATTGCAGGTACCAATTAAACAAGTTCGGTTCAATTGGGAGCGACGAGAGCGATAAAAGGGGGACGAAGAATAGCGAAAGAAGTGTGTTTTCTTGCCTGTTTTGATATTCCTCTGGCACCAACACACTGTTGGTCTTGAAACAATGCTCTACAAAGAATTTTTAGATACAATGCTCTGCAATGCACTGTCTCCCTCTCAAGGATGCATTGCTCCTGTGCCCAACCAAAATTCATCATATTTTTTTCTTTTACCATCCAGTTTAGTGTCTTATTTGCTGAGTTTTCAAGTGTCTGATTGCCTCTAGATTCCATATTTCTTCTTCTATTCTTTCTGAATTTGGGTGTATGTTTTTTCAATGTTTCTTCTTTATTTATTTATCATTGTTGAAATAGCTCCAAATTTTAAAGTTTACATTTGATTAGTTCATTATTTTCAAAAGAGGAATTGTCGTACTAGTCTTCGTTTCTATGGAAAGTATTAATTAATTGTTTTTGCATATTTGATTCTTTTTTGTTCATTCACACTTAAAATAAATTGAAAAATAAAAACATGCATTTTCATATAGGGTGTGTGAGTGTTGCATAGTAATAGTTAGGGAATTTGCATTTAGATGTGCTTGTTGCTGTTTTCTTATGATCTGATTTCTATATCCCTTGTAGCTAAGGTTTTTGTTGTTGAAATTGAATTGAAACAAATGCTTATCATCTTAGTTTAATTTTAGGAATTTCAAATAAATCATGCAGTGAGCTTGAAAGGAAAATTTCTAAGCAAGATCAACTTAAAATTTATCTCAATTAACCTAAGGGAGCATTGTCACTTAACGATAACATTTAGAGGTCTAGGCTAGAGACGTGTTCCGACATCATAAAACATAGTAGCTGTCATTAATTGTCTATGATACGTTCCGAGTGTGATACCTCATCCCATGTACGTAAGTATATCAGAGCTCGTCGACATACCTTGAGTATATCGGGCGATGTTCTAGTATGAAAAGTATATGGGGATGCTCTCGCTGTGCAGTTTCACATTAGACAATGCTAACACGGATTGGGCTTCCACGCACTGTCGAGTATATTTGGGAGGAAAACATTAGGTTGCTTACCATCCATAGGTAACTGAGTCAACTGCCTTCTACACTACAATACACCGAACACATCATTCGGGGAGATTGCCTGCATGTACGTAAGTCCTTGGTTTACTGGGGCAATATATTGAAGTTCATAGTTGCTTGGTAATTATTTTTCCTAGCATTACCCTCGTTTTGTTTATTTATTTTTGCAATAAAATCAATCAACAATCGTGGAAGAAGATCAACCCTTTCCCAGTCGTTCACGTAGGAAAATGAATAAACCACCTTTACCGCCATAAGCTACACCTGGTCGGCGAAGGCGAGCTCGTCCTACCAAGTCTGGTACCTCTCGAACCTTTGGTGCTTCGTATTCATCTAATTTACTAGAGTCATATGATCCTTTGTGTATCGAATCTCGAGTCATTTCTACTTGATCAGAATTTGGATCATGGGAAAAAATTAGCTCAAAAAATAAATTGCTTGGAATTGAACCAAACCAGAATGACAATGACCGACCTGTCACAAGGAATCCAACACAACTAGTTTTGTTGAAAATCAAGTTCGGATGAAGGAGTTATGGTCTAATGATCACCGTTCAGAACAAGAAAATTTAAAAAAAATATTGCAGAATAGGTACAGCTGATGACATGGAAGTCTAGTAAGCATGCAAAGACTCTTCTTTAGTTTTTATCCAATGGGACTGTGATAAGTGTCATTGCTGGATTCGCTAGTTTGGTTTGTGAAGGTAGAAATCACCCAATGTCCTCCAAGGCTTAATGTGGGTCCATGATATTTATGTGTGGGAAATTATTTTTTTATTATATATTAAAGTTGGATATATATATAATTTATATTTTATATGATTTAATTATCATATATTATATTAAATTATTATATATATTAATATTTAATATTAATTTAAAAAGCTTATATATATATATATATATATATTCCACATTTAAATTAAAAAACCCAAAAAGTGAGGTATTTTAAAACATTACGTATGGCACATATTATTATGGTATGGTGGGCCATTTAATAAATGGTGGCATGCATTTTATTAAACCATAAGTTGCAAAGGTTTAATACGTTGGGCATATATGTTATCGAACACATTAAGGTTAAAATACAGTGGCATATATTTAATTGAACAAATAGTTCAAAGGTTCGACGCACATGTTTAAAGTTTGGACAATGTTGCACAAAGGTTCACATATCTATTACAAAATAGTGTATGGAGGGTCGAGGACAAGGTTCGACCTCGTGACCTCCCCCAACACTTAGCGCATTTACCATTGGGCCATGGGCCCTGTTCCTTGAAATGTATTGTGCCGAAATCGTATTTGATGTGTACGAAAAATCTGGTGGTGGGAGCTATTAGCACTTTTCCGGATCTCTGAGGCGGAGAAGAGTCCAACAAAGGTAACTAAAAACCAATCTTAGCCAAGTAGCTAGCCCTACTAGGCAGGATAGGGCTCTCTCCATGGGATCTCAGCCAAGAGGGCTGGATCAAAATAGGTTTTAGGCTAGGTATAGTAGCACATGGGTTTTTATTGGTTGATTTGCGTGCTGGATGAGTGAATTATGTCAAAGAGGTAACTAGGTCAGGGAAAATAAGATAAAAATTGAAAACATCTAATAGGGTAAGGTAAGTAAGCACTCTAACTCTTTAGGGTTTTAGGGTGATATGGATCAGATTGGTGAGGTGCTAAAAAGAGCATGACAGTGCATGAATTATTTTTAAACTGAAGAAACTGAACAAATTATGGCGATTCTCTCAAAACAGAGCATAAGAGATGTATTCTGCCTATCAAAATTGAGAAATCAATTTATCATAGAGCTGAAATGAACATGAAAGATACAAAAAATTCATACATATGAAAGTGAAGAAGAAACTATGCCAAAGTAGAATACCACATGAATCCTAAAAGAATAACTACAACTCATCCAATATATTCCTCCCAAAACTAGAATACACTAGTATCTCTGATCAATACAACAACATCCAACCTATGAAATGAGTCAAGAAATGAAATATATAGACAAAAAATTTTTTTCCCAACCTTAGGTGTCGAATCCCTAAGTTGTGGAGTTGATCCATAAAAGTCTGAACTGAAACCTAGAGTGTAGGGTGGTCAAATTGACTCATCCCTAACTTTAGTGAAACTTATTCATTCATCCTCTCAAAGAGTTTTACCTAATGTATTTACCCCTAGGTAGCCCAAAAAAATCATTATTAAATTTACATCCATGGATTACATTAGTAAAAACTCATAAATTCTATCAGCAACTGAGAAAAACTCAAAAACGGGAAAATATCAGGCAACTGGCAAAAGCATAGCGCCTGAAGCAAAACCGCAACGCGTGAAGCAGAAGCACAATGCCAACTTCAAGGTGAATTTTGGAGGCCTGATTGAGCTCAGGATAGCTCATTGGAAAGACCGTCCTACAAATCTGTGCTTATTTTCCAAAATTGACCATATTTGACCCTCCAAAAATTCAATCTCCCAAGATTGGTCAAAAGTGCAGCGTCAGGTAGAAAGGTGATTTTTTGGGTGTTTTTGGCCATTTCTCCTTGCCAGAATGTCCAAATTTGGTGTGCCAACAGTCAAAAGTTGATGTATAAGGCCTTCTGAATCTAGTGGTGGTGGCCATTGTCATTTGGAGGCTCCTAGAAAAAGCGTAACACCTAGGGCACTGTGTTTTTGACAATCAAACTATCTAGTGACTATCAAGAAATGCATAAAAACTCAAAAATATTCAAAATTGCCCAAAACTTTGCCAAAATTTGTAGAAAAGTTGCTGATGATGTATGTTAAGCATGGAGGGAGGCCTTAGCAATAATTTCAAGTTTTTCTCCTTTCTTTTTCTTGGCTAGGGTTTGCTTATGTTTCTCCTGCAATTGCTTGAGTTTGATGCTACAAACCTTGTTTATTGTGATATACTTGCTTGACAAGTTTTTGAGCATCTTGTTGTCCTTGTTTTCCTTGTGGAGGATTTTCTTGTTGGGGCCTTTGTTTTTAAAAAGAAACAGTTTTGAGTTCAGAGAACAGGTGGTAGAGCACAATCAAGGTAGACAAAGATTTGTCATGGTTGCGGAAAGCCGAAAGATAGGTGGTGCAATAGTTACAGAGAATAGTGTAGATGGCAGATATGGGAGACAAGGACAATCTGCAGAACTCCTAGTAATCAAGAAGAAGTGGCAAGTATTGGAGCAAGAAAAGAGGAAAGACTGACAATCACGCTAGTGGAAGAAAAAATAGGCATTCAGCCAGTGTAGAAGAGTTAGTTAGTCAGTGCGGGAGAAAGTCGATAGGGAGAGAAGAGCCTTAGGATAGCTCTATGAGAACTCTTGTGTACTAAATCAAACTATAATAGACACTGCGGAGTAGATGTATGTTGTTCAGATATTGATAATGATATCTAGTTGTTGTTGTGTGTAATGTTATGAGTTGATTTTTAGTCATTTTCTTACTATGAATGTATGCCCATTTTAAATTTTAATTCAGCATTCTGAACATGATTTGATGAATGATAGTTCATACAGAGTGGCTAGATATGTATGTTGCTTCCAAGTTTCCGTAACTATTCTTCCTGGTTGTATTTGTCTCATACATGATATGTCTCCTAATATTACTAAGGCCATGACACGCTTCGGGTGAGACGCTTTGCTCTCTAGAGTAGGGTGAAAATGTCGGCGTTGTGCTAGAATACTGCAGAAACCTTGTTGGCCTCTATCTTGAACTCGGGTCTTTCCCAGAGACCTCCTTTTTCGCCAACAAATGGTTCCGTTGCTGGGACATGAAAATTCATTCAGGAATTAGATCATGGTATCATGGATCTTTGAGAGGGAACTATGAAGCTGGTGGTATAATCACTCAGACCAGTTCATATCGCAACAAGCAGAGATGTGAGAACAGAGGGAAAAGATGGTTAAAGATCAGGTCCTATTTTCTGAATATGCAAGTGACCTGTACAAAATTTTCTGGGGAAAGTGTCTTGAAGAATTTTATAATTTTTTGCAAAGATTGCAAACCAAGTCTCTCCCAGGAGGATCACGTAGAGTTTGTCGCAAGTGGACACACACGGATCTAGTAGTACTCCATCGGTTAGATACGGATTTGACCGGAGTAGTAGATTTTTGGGTAAAATCTACCTTGGAAGGATACATTGTGGAATTCGTAGCTAAGTGTTACCAATCCTTTACAAAAGATGAAGATATATTCAGATCCATATTGCAGGGAGAATTGTTGAAGGAAATCCCATTGTGGATCAAATATTTAATGGTGGACAAGGGTTTGATGGAATTTAAAATTTCTGAGATGGAGACATAAAACTCCAGTACTGGGGGAAGGAGCAGAGGGAAATATGCTACAAGTAAGTAAGAAGGGGGAATAGCTATATGGATGCCAGAACCTCCAATAGATTGAGAGAGCGATGAGCACATCAGAGGGTGCAGATTTCTGAGAAGTGTTGGGAAAGGTTGATGAAAGAGTTTGAGAAGTAGGAGAGTAATCGACAGGATAAGGAAAAGGTGCCGCAGATGGCAAAGGAAAGGGAAGGTCAGATGGGATCCCAAGGAATAGGAGGGACCATCAAATAAGTTAGGAAAGTTTATAGGAGCCTAGCTCGAAGATAAAATGAAGAAAAGTCCAATGTGGAGGATGTGCGCCCTGAGGAGACATCCGATGTGGAGCTGCATGTTGTGATGGAGCAACTATTTCGAGAGAGGCCAGCACCTACACAAGGTAATCCTATTCCCCAAAGTTCAAGTAGCTCTAGTCCCAACCTTCCCCTGGTACTCTATTAGCCACCTGATAATTTTTTTTTTAAGTTATAGGAGTTTAGCAAGTTGAATAGTGTTAAGTCTACAATACAGACATTTACTAGCTACAGTGCTAGTAATACAATCTCTCAGCCAGGAAGTAGAGGTTTTATTTTAGTACCAACCATACAAGGAAGTATGGCAAGATCATTCACCCGATACCCATAATTCTCCGAGAGGGGTAACGATAATGTGGAGCAACACTCGTATCTCTGCAAAGCGATACTAAGGGCTTGACAGACACCAGAGGTAGTTAAGTTGATCGAGTTCCAGACTAGTTTAAGAGAGAGAGCTCTTCACTGGTTCATTAAATGGTCAGAAGCTTATCCAAACCCAGCGATAGATGATGTGAAGAAAGAATTTGTCAAAGAATTTAAATTACCTTAGAAAGATCAACAAGGGTTGTCTGAGTTGTGGGAAATTAAGTAGTGGGAAGGAGAAATGACTTGGGACCTGATGAGAAGGTTCAAGGATGTGATTGGGAAGCTAAGTTACCTAATCGATCCAAATCACCAACGATATTGGTTTATTAAAGCACTCCTCCCATTGACATGAACTCCATTGACACAAAAAAAGATCGATACCCTACAAGATGCCCTTGAGCAAGCCATGAAGATAGAATCTATGGTGGGATATACGCAAGAGCTCAAAGGAGGAGCTGCAGTACAAGACTGCCCATATTAGGGCTACAACATTAGATAGCCAGTCTAACGGAGAATTTGAAAGACATTCAGCTGATATGACCTGCAAGGCCCAATGTGTGGTGTACCCATTGCCTGATGGAGGGACACGTGGTCACAAAATGCCCAAGGTTGCAGGGGAAAAATGCAAGAGCTTCAGCAATAGGGACACATGGGGCTCCACCAGTTGAGGGAGATGCATAGATAAATACTCAAGGATTATACCAACTACAACCCCACTTCCTAGGGTTCCCGACTCAACAAAATTAGACCTTAATCGACTACTGTGAAATATGCAAAGGCCTTGGTCATCCTCTACGACTATGTCCAATTTTGCAGAAATATTCCAATGTTCCAAACAATACATATTATGAATTTTGTGCTTCTACAATGCATAATATAGAGTAGTGTAGAGCCCTTTACTCACTAGTAGAACGACTAGATAGACCATCTTATAGATTGAATGAAACTCTAAGGGGCCGAGGAGGAGGAATGAGAGGTTGCAGAACCAGAGTAAGAGGACCATTAGGGTGATATAAATGTGATCAAGAAGGGCATGTAGCAAGGGAATGTCCGCTACCATGAAGACCATGGTGCTCTCAGTGTAGAGTCAATACACATGCCACTGAAGACTGTCCAGAACTGATTAAGAGATGGGAGGAAAGAGCCATACAAAGAGGAACGAATCTATTCAACGTAGAACCAATAATAGTAGAAGCTCAACCCATGCAAAGAGTAGCCATAATAATTTAGGGAGGAAAGAAAACAAGGGAGGAAACACAGAGTATGGACCCGATAAAGCTGATCAAGCCCACATCTCCAAATAACGATTTCAGACCGGATAGACAGAACCAATATTTTAAGGAGGCAATGGAAATATTTTCCCAGATAGGGGGGAGTAGAGGCATTAAGCTTCCACAACTAACCTTTGAAAAAGACAAGGAGACTCATGCAAGTACATTGATTGAGGAATGGTTCCGACTGTTCCTAAAAATTGTAACCAATGCACCATTGCTGGAACAACTAAAGCAAAATCTAGATTTGGTGGTGCAGGGAAATGTAGAACCGGGAGAGTCAAGAAATTCAACAGAAAAATACATAAGAAGGATAAAAAGAAACAAAAGAAGAACCAGAAAATAATTTCGTGTGAATACTTAAGTCACATGATTCCAAATCAAAGACACAATGCTCGATCTAGGATCAGATGTCAAAATTATACCTAGAAAGACATGGGAAGCATTGGGCAGGCCAAAGTTGACATACTCACCAATACAGTTCTGAATGGAAAATCAGTACTGTATTGTACCCATAGGAAGGCTAGAAGAGGTCAAGGTTGATGTCGTAAGAGTGAAAACATATATAGATTTTGAGGTGATAGACATCATGGGGGACAAGGATCCCTATCCTGATTTATTGGGGATAGATTGGCCCTTCTAGAATTATGCAATGATTGACTTGAAAAAGGAATTGATGATATTTGAAGATGGGGAAGTGAGGGTAAATCAACCACTTGACCCATATCAAGGACCCCGATACACAGAGACTGTTGACAATAGGGAGGATTCTCAACTTCTCGATCACCTTTACCAGATGATGATAGGGAAGAGAGAAGACTATATCAATCCACCAACAGGAGGTATCGTAAGCTAGATAAGTGTTCATAGTTCAGATTTGGGCTCAGAAATAGCTTGGGATGATTAGCAATAGGGAGGATATGAGACCAACACTAGAAGATTGTGCCTATATTCAGGGAGTCAACTGGATTGGAATCGAGGTAAGAGGATATCCGAATCTATCAAATATGCATGCTATAAATACATTTATTGCCAAAGTAGAAGAAAATGTACCTATAGAACATATATTCCCTCTTATGGATGTAGCACTACAATCCACGTCAGCAATATGGTGGGTCAACCCTCACAACTCACTTCCATAATGTGAAGATGTTGCAATAGCATTAAGAGCTAGATTCCAAGAAGCTTCAGGACCACAGTTCATTGAAAAGTACCAAGGGGATTCCAACCCCATAGAACATTTAAGAAATTGTGAGTATAACTAGAAGAAAGAAGGGTATCTAGAATATCTGTGGATGCACAATTTCATACATTCACTAGACATAGATCCACAGGCCTGGTATCTTACTGAGGAAATGAAGAGAGGAACTGGCACTTGGCAAGCAGTTGCAGAAAATTTTACGCAAAGTTTTTCTTTTAATGGAGAAATAGAACCAGTCATAGATGCACTCCAATCTATCAGAAGAGTACTATTTTTTCTAGAGATTCAAGAAGATTATGAACTACCACTCTCAGAGCAGAAAACCAAAGATTCAGTAGCATGCAAACGGATAGATCATGAGATGGATGATGATGACTTAGAGAATCTCCGACACTTATACTTTGAAGAGAAAGAGGGGGAGCAAGATGTACAGGAGGAACGAACCACATAAGGACTGCACCTATTACCCTTGAGGACTAAGAAGTTGAACATTGGAAGCACAGAAAAACCCAAAATCACATCTATCGGAGACTACTGGGATACATCAACAACCAAGGAAATCTTCGACGTATTACAGGAATATGAAGATTTATTCCCATATTCAATAGTAGAGATAAAGGGAATAAAATGGGACATGGGGAAAATGCACATAGTCTTAAAACCATATGAAAGACTAGTAAAACATAGGCCTTACCACCTAAATCCAAGAGTAAAGGAAAAATTCAAAGCATAAATAGATAAAATGCTGAAAGCAGGGCTAATTTTTCCAGTGGGGGAAGTAGAGTGGGTTAGTCCCATTGTAATACAAAGCAAAAAGGAGAAATCTGAGATTAGAGTATGTGTGGATTACAAAATCCTCAACAACACATACATTCATGATCCATTTCCCACTCTATTGAGCGATGAGGTTATCGACAATGTGGCATGAAATGAAGCCTATTCATTCACAAATGGATTCTCAGGATATCATCAAGTGAGAATAGAAGAAGAGGAAAAAAGGAAGACCACTTTCACAACCGAATGGGGATCATTTTCATACCATGTCATGCCCTTTGGACTAAAGAATGAACCAACAGTGTTTTCATGAATAGTGATAGCAACATTTAGGGACTATATCCATAAGTTCCTAGAGGTATACATGGATGATTGGACAGTTTATAGCTTACTGAAGAACCATGCAACTTTATTGAGAATAATGTTTGAAAGATGCAGACAACTCCAAATCTCCCTCAACCTTAAGAAATGCATCTTTGTAGTACCTTTTGGGACACTTCTGGGACATGTTGTTTGTAAGCAGGGTGCTTGTGTAGATCCAACAAAAGTAGCGGTAATTTTTAATATAGAAGCACCAGAAACTGTGAAACAGTTGAGATCACTACTCAGGCATACATGGTACTACAAAAGATTCATCCGCAACTATGCAAATATTACAACACCATTATAAAATATGTTTCAGAAGTCGGAGCAGTTCATGTGGAGTGACGAATGCACTAACACCCTCAATACATTGAAAGAAAAGTTAGCAAGTGCACCCATCTTGGTTCATCCTAACTGGGACAAAAAATTCCATGTCCATATTGATGCCTCCAGTATTGCATTAGGAGTGGTGTTAGCTCAAGCAGGAGAGACTTCTGTTTATCATCTAGTATACTTTCCAAGCAGTAAGTTGTCTACCACTGAAAAGAACTACACAACAACAGAACAAGAAGCTCTTGTGATGGTGTATTATCTTCAAAAGTTTCATCATTACCAACTAGTAAGTACATTCAAATTCTTCATAGACCACTTAGTATTGAAATATCTGGTTAACAAACCTGTCCTTGAAGGAAGAATCTGTAGATGGCTCCTACTATTCTAGGATTTCACTTTTGAAGTGATAGTTAAACTAGGAAGGTTAAACGTGGGTCTTGACCATTTATCAAGGTTGGAGAATGGGGAGAATGGGGGATCCCTTGATGATCAGTTGTCGGATGCTGATCTCTTCAGAGTAGAATCCATTCCATATTATCTAGAGCAGATAGCAGCGTATCTAGCCACAGGAGAGTGCCCAACAGAATACACGGCAACTCAAAGAAGACATTTGGTGTGAAAGTAGTTGAATATCAATTGATAGAAGGACAATTATATAATATGGGATTGGATCATGTCTTGTGGAGATGTGTTGTGGACCATGAAAGAGAGGATATCTTGTGGGAATGTCATAGCAGAGTTGTGGGAGGGCATGTCGGTGCAAAAACCATTGCAAGGAAAATATTACAAGTAGGGTTATGGTGGCCCACATTTCATAAAGGTAGTAAATCATATGTAAAGAAATGTGATGTCTGCCAAAGAACAGGATATCTATCAAAACGGAATGAGTTACCACTGAAACCATTTGAAAAATGGGTTGTTGATTTCATAGGGCCAATTGCACCAATTCCAAGACATTCACAGGCAAGGTACATAATAACTGCAACAGATTATTTCACAATATGGGCGGAGGTAGCACCAGTAAAAGACTACACAGCAGACACGACAACTAGGTTCATTTTCGAGAATATCATTAGCAGATTTGGCTGCCCCAGAAGCCTAACCAATGATTAAGGTACACACTTCATTAATACAACAATCAGGTCTCTTTTAGATAATTTCATGGTACAACATCACAAAAGCAGCCCGTACCACCCTCAAGTAAATGGAACCGTTGAAGCATTCAACAAGATATTAGAAAAATGACTAACCAAGATATGCAATGACAAATGGGATTACTAGGATGAGAGGATACCAGTGACATTAGGGGCATATAGGACAACTATAAAAATATTTCACAATCAAACTCCAATCCAGCTGGTGTACGGGAGAGAGGCGGTGGTACCTGCTGAATTTATCATACTGAGTCTATTAATCGCTTCAACAGTACATATGACAGATGAAGACTCAATCAATGAATAGCTCCATGAGCTACAAGAGCTTGAAGAAGAGAGATTCCAGGCGGAATTCCATCAGACAGTGCAAAAGGAAAGACAGAAGGCTTGGCATGACCGTCACATAAAGCATAAGACGTTCACTATCGGGGGGAAAGTTCTGTTGTATGACAAAAAGTTTCAAAAGTTCCTGGGAAAACTTAGAATGCACTAGATGGGACCATACCATGTCATAGAAATTAAATATTGTGGCGCGGTTCGATTGGCACAACTAGATGGCCAAATATTGCAAGGATGGGTGAATGGCACACGCATGAAGCCCTATCACGAGTAAGTTCCACTATTTTTTTTTTTCAAATAACTCTCGCAATCGAGAGTAGTTAGTAGGTTAGAATAGAAATAGATAGAGTCAATAACTCTCTCGCACTCGAAATGAGACATATAATATGAATCCCAATTAAAAAACATCACAATAACGCAGACAGTAATTCCACTTGTTGGGATGCGGAGATCACGTCACAACTAATTGTGGTCGGGGTGGGGGGGGGTTAGCGTCTAACGTGTCATCTGTGTCAGAAATCCAAGCGTGTTAAGTATCATTTAGTCATAATAACCCATCATATCGTTGTCATTCCGTAGGATCACCCGAATTTGAAAATTAACTGCCATAATTAGTAAAACCCATACCATAATAAATTTTCCATATTAAGCCATAATGATTACCCATCATGTCTACCCAAATCCTGAAGCCATAGTCAACAATGTCAGAATACACCTCACCGTGAAATTAATCGCACGATTATAGCCACGGGGGAGATAGAAAAAAATTAATTAGTTATGGGGTCATATCAACCTCATTCATGCTAGTAGAATTACTTAACCTGCATGAAAGAAGAAAATCACCAGAATGCCGGATAATTATGATTTAGAACAAAAAAAAACATCTACAACAACAAGCAAAATTTCATCAGAGGAAGTTCAAAGAAATCGTCCAGTAGCAGGAATTCACAGCAATAGATCAGAAACAACACTCCAGGTATACAGAAGAAGAACAAAGATGACAAAGGTAGCAACATCAGTCGTCGAGCCCGAGCTCGATGAGAGAATTCAGAGGGTAGAATAATTGATTGGCAAGTATGACAATGCTTCGTTAATTGATACAGATTTCATGGACTCCTATGAATTCTCAACTATGAAGCGACAAGTATACATAGAAAATTATGCCACAAAGGGAGGAAGGGAAGCAACAAGGATGAATCTGGAATTCATATGTATCCAAATATCGACAATAATGAACCTTAGGAACCTCCCAGTGTTTGGAACAACGAGAGTGGAAATGCAACATACGAAATTCATGTTGGGCAGAGTCTAGAACAAATCATTGTGGTGGGGAGAGAAATACCTATACATGCAGAGGACATCAGTAGACTTACTAGATTATCAACAGAGGGGAATGACGTTTCAACGACATTCTAGAATGTGTCAAAGAGATCCAAGAAATCACTGGACTGTGATTATTATAAGAAATATGAGACCAGAAGAGGAGGGAAGGGAGAGAACATATACCTCATCAACAATCCAGTAGTGAAATTTGTCTGCTATCTAATAGTGGGTAAGACAATGAGGCATTACACCAAAGGCGAATGCACCCTTGACACCAGTTCAGTCACAGAACACTGCATTCATGGAGCCTAGCTAAACTGGTGTACCTTCCTAATGAACAAACTATTCGAGGCCTATGAGGATAATTATAGGTGAGCCATAGGATTCATTTATGGCTATATTTTTATGGAATTTGCGATGTGGAAATGGAGTCATCTCAGGATAAGGAAGCTCGTAGAGATCACTCACGACTAGCCAATGGTGTTAAGATTGATGCCCTAGAGAGTATTGAGAGATCCAAGCACCAAGGAGGTTAATGAGGAGGCTTTCTCATTCTAGTACAGGAAAATGGTAGATGTGGTAGTGAGCCAACAAAGGGTTCTGAGGGACCTATTGGACAGATATTATTTTTAGATATGGATCAGAACCCGCAAGAAGACATATATCATACCTAGTTGCGTTGTTGAAACCACGTTCCAAATGCGGCTGTTAAAGTTTCAAATAGAATAAAAAGCCTTCCACCCCGAAGTCTGTTCATGGCCAGGAGCTGCGATGGAGGTTAGAAGCAGAATACCCCACTATTCATTTGAGGCGATGCTACCGAAAGCACTCCTAGGGGTGACATCAGAGGAAACAACGAGGAGGATTTCCCAACCGTAGCTATGACTTTTACTAGACCAGCTGGACATGAGGGTGAATGAATTCAATATGGTAATACAAAATCTCACAAGTGCCTCTACTATGTTTCCTTCCTTTTATGATTTCCAGTCTTCAAATTCTGCATCACCATCCATAACAACCCCTATCATCATTGCCCTACCTTCCACCATGTTAAAATCACCCCTAGCAACCACAGTCACCCCAATCCACAAAAGAAAGGCACCTAAACCCCCGGTAGCTGCACCAAATCCCAAGAAAGCAAGAATTATGGTGCCCAAACAAATAGTTGATCTTACAGGGGAAGATCAGACCCAACCTATGGATATAGGAGTACCAGTTCAAGAAGAGCCAGAGGTTACCACCCAAGTAACCTTCGCGCTACCTATGTTTGATCCATCATTGGTTATAAACATTCAGACATCGTCTCCACCTCATACTCACAACTCATCACCACATACTTCATTCATTTCTAAAGACCATTCCATTCACACTCCATTCACCTTAGCAACTTTCTCAGACCCAGTAAAGCTAGACAACAAGACGAATGGGGACACCGAGGTAGAAGTTAACTCGGGTATGGATGGAGTACCCAAGGTTAACCAACCTTTGGTGGGACAAGTCACTTTCCTAGAACTATTAGTTCAAGGAGGGTCTTTACTCTAGATACAATGCCCTTTCCAACAGTGCTAAACCCCTTTCAGCAAACCAACCTAATACTGTAGCAGATTCTACCGACCACTAGTATGAATAACCCAGAACCTCAGCTGCTGCAACAGAAGCAACTAGCATCCCCACAAGAGTACTCAGAGAGATCAATCGCCAGTGGGAAACCCCTCATAGAAAGACAACCAACCCAGGACATGTCTGACGCCGAGAGCATGCAGAGCTGGGGGGATGGCCAGTTATACAAGTTCATCCAGCAAGCAACACAACAAGCAGAGGGGTTGCACAATGACCTCCAACAGAGGTTTGAGAAGAAAAAACAACTATTCATCGCACTTACTGAAGAGCGCAATAAGCTTAAAGGGGAAAAGGATAATCTACAGGAGCATTTGGAAAAGGTAACAAAAATCTTCAAAGACCTATGGTCGATAGTAGTTGCCCAGGATAAAAAAAAAGCTAGAGGACATATCAGCCTGCTCAATGGTCGAAAGGTCTATCCGAGTGAAAATGGCATGTGCAAATCTCAGCAGAGCGAACCAAGATCTCAACAAAATGCTAGCTGCTAGACCAACATTACCAGACCCTGCCACGGTATATGCTGAGAAGGTTAATGAGAAATAGAAGTAGGTAACTGACATGAAGGAAACCATGGGGACAATAGTTAAAGAGGCCTACAGCCTACTGAGGCATTTACATGAATGCTTGAACTCGTTAAGAATGAAAGCCCAACCAATGTCACCACAACTTCAACAAATTTCCCAAGAGATCAAAGAAGCCATTGATCATGTCGGCATAACCCAGCTTTACAACCAAGAATAGGTGTTGGAAACCAAAATCCAGAAAATAGAAGGACACTCAGCTGCCACAAAGCAGGTCCTCAGAGAGCTAAGGCAACCGGTCAAGCATAAAGCAGAGGTAATACAACAGATGGGGACTGAAGCTAAGTTGAAGATACAGGAGGTATTCAACAAGCTGCCGCTTGTAGTGAGTGAAACTGAGGCTGAAAGAGTCGCCACCCAGACAGAAAAATTGATTAAAGAGTGGTAACAGGAAATCACTAAGTTCGCAGAACTAAAATCTTCAGCATTGAGAAAGGTTCCAGAGTTGGGGCCTTTGTTTGGATAGAGCGAAGAAACAGAAAAGACAAATTTAGCCTCCGAAGCTGAAAATTCAATGGAACCCGCAACAACAGGAAAATATTGACTTGGGATGAGTCAATAGTGTGTGGTCGGGCCTTGTTGGGGCCTTTGTTTTGAAAAATAAACAGTTTTGAGTTGCGAAGAACAGGTGGCAGAGTGCAATCAAGGTAGAAAGGGAGTTGTCACAGTTGCAGAAAGCCAAAAGATAGGTGGCGCGACAATTGTAGAGAATAATGTAGATGGCAGATATGTGAGACAAGGACAATCAGTAGAATTCCCATTAATCAAGAAGAAGGGGCAAACAACAGAGCAGAAAAAGAGGAAAGTCTGACAGTCACGCTGGAAGAAGAGTAAATAAGCACTCAGCCATCATAGAAGAGTTAGTTCGTCAGTGCGGCAGAAGGCCGATAGAGAGAGTAGAGCCTTAGGAGAGCTCTGTGAGAACTCTGTTGTACTAAATCAAACTATAATAGACTTTGCAGAGTAGATGTATACTGTTCAGATATTGATAATGAAATCTAGTTGTTGATGTGTGTAATGTTATGACTTGATTGTTAGTCATTTGCTTACTATGAATGTATGCCCAATTTAAATTTAAATTCAACATTATGAACATGCTTTGATGAATGATAGTTCGTACAGACCGGGTAGATATGTATGTTGCTTCCAAGTTTCTGTAACTTTTCTTCATGGTTTTATTTGTGTCATACATGATTTGTCTCCTAATATTACTAAGGTCACGACACGCCTCGGGTGAGATGTTTTGCTCTCTGGAGTAGGGTGAAAATGCCGATGTTGTGCTAGACTACTGCGGAAACCTTGTTGGCCTCTGTCCTAAACTTGGGTCTTGCCTAGAGAACTCCTTTTTCGCCAACATTTCTCAAGATGGATGTTGACCCTATTAAGCCATGCCTCTTTTTCATCTTCAACCTCCTTGGAAATCCTCTCCTCAAAAGTGATTTTTTCATTTTCAACTCTCTACTGCTGTAAAGCCCTCTTAAGACCCATTTTTTTTGGTATTTTTCTACTACTTTGGATGTCATCATGGTAAGGGTCATCAAGAGGCATCATAGCTTTACCTTTATTTGTTTTGAGAAACTCTAGCTCCATGATAATTTTCTTATCCTTTACCTGCTTATTCTCCTGCTCAAGAAAAGAAATGAAAAACTTAGATCTATATAATTTAGTATGAAGTTCTCTAATTTGGGCATCCTTCTACTTGAAAATCAAATTGGAGGCCTCATGTTCATCCTGCTGATCCAATTCAACTAGCTCAAATTATGTCTCTGTCTCATGGAGTTCTTCCTCCTCATGCCTGACTTCCTCATGAACATCTACCTCTATCATCTTTTTCATTCCCTTCTGTACTTGATTTTTAGATGAAGAAGGCAAGGTCCCTTCCACAATCTGTGGATCAAACACTTGCCTATGCCCTCGCTGATATGTTCTAGCCAATGTTCCCATTTCAACCTTTTTAAGCTTGCTGACCATAACTCTGCTAGGTGACCCAATCTGATTATGAAATGGTGATGATGGTTATGAAATGGGTCTAATAGGATGAGTTGATGAAGAAGTAGATGCTATGGGATGAGATGGAGGAATGAATGTAGTACGATGAGATGAGGGAGGCACATCTTCAACATGTTGAGCTTGTGGAGAAGTGAAGATGTCATTGGCAATGAAAGTGTACCATGAAATGTTAAATTGATAAAATGATGGAGGATAATGATCTTGATGAGAGAGTGGTGAAAGAGGTTGTTCATCTGCTGTTCATAATCTCTCTTCTATACAATGTATGCCATTTTGTCAATGCTCCTGAATAGATAATATGGAATATTGAGCATCTTGACCCTTGTGAAGTGCATGTGCAGTCTAATATGGTATATATAAAGTCTATAGAACCTTCCTTAATAATAGAAGTACTTCATGATGATTTTCATCATGGTGGCATACCTATCAAGGAGGTAATTGAAAGGAAAAACTTTCTTTACTTTATTTCTGTACCTTGGCTTGATGTATGGGTCATAATAGTGATCATCCAAGTCTCTGGACATGAACCTCTTCTCACCTACATTTGGAATTCCAATGGAAGTTGTAATGATGGCTGAAGATATGGTGAAATTCACACCAGCAAGGGTCACTTGATTATCCTGAAGATTTGATATGAAAAGTCTGCTCAAAACACGGTGGTATTGGAATCTTTGTATCATTTCACAAAAATAAAAGCATTCGACATGCTTGAAAAAGGTGACAGTCATGGGAGATGCCATTAGTTCTCTGGTGTTGGTGGGCTCAAGTCTAAGAATCCTTCCTCCCTTGTGTGGCCTTCTTTCTTCCTTCTCTTCTTCCTTCATGTAGTTTTTGTTTTCCTCCTCCATTTTATTTTGGTCTAGAAACCCTAGGGATGAGGAAATAAGAGTGGGGATAGGTTTAAAGAGTGGGGAATGGGGTAGGAAAAATTTTGAAGATAGGGAAGGGGTTGATAAACTTAGGGAGGTGGTGGGGGGTTAAAATATTTAGGGAATTGGGAATGGTAATTGTATTACAGGTTTGATGGTAATGGGTGCCTAGGAAATTGAAATTCCTAGGATTTAGGGTTTAGGGGAAAAGGGATTTAGGGGTAAAGATATAGTAATGTAGGGGTAGGGATGGGTTTGACAGTGATGTGGGAAGGAAATGTGAGGTCTTAGGGAACCAAATTGGGAATGTGGGAATTAGATTAGGGTCTCTGGCTAGACAAAATCCAAATTTAGCATGAAAACTTAAACACCATGAAAATGCTCTTGAAGAATGTAAGGAGGTTAAATTTATGTCTTAATTACTTGTTGAGAGGTGGTAAGAGCCTTTGCTAGAGGTTAGGAGAAATTTGGATGAAGTTTGGAGCTTGGTGAGCAAAAAATCCATATGCACAATGCCTTTGGGAGATGCGCAACTCCCTCTCTGCCAGAAGCATAACACACTTAGCAGATGCACATCGCTAGTTACAGAAGCACAACGCCTCTTGTCCAGAAGCACAACACCACCAATGAAATCAATTTTTCTCCCTTCAAACTGGAAATTAAAGTTGTTGAAGCAGTAGCTTGATGCTTTGAGGGACGAATGAGAGTGAATTTGATGTCTTGATGAGCTTTATACTTGGTGGATTTGATGTTTTAGGCATTGGGACCCACTTTACCTTCTTCACATTCACCTTTGAACTTTGAAACTAAACATTTTCATTATGAATTCATACTTTGACAATTGATCATTGATGGATTGATACACTTTAAAATTTGACATTTTGATGCTTTGGCATATGGAACTCTGAGTTGGCAGCTTGGGAGCCATGAAATTATTACAAATTGAGTGACATAAAATTACATAAGAAAAATAAAAATTACATTTTGAAATGAAAATTACTCCTTGAAAAGCATATTTACATGATAAAGAGAAGTTTATTTGATCATTCTCTTACTTGCTGGTCTTATGCAATGGAAATGGTGTGTTATTGGACCTTGAAAACCCTAGGACCTAATGGGAACCTTGACTGACAGGAATTCATGATGACATGACTGAATAGGTGATGTAATCTTATGAAATAATGAAATTTCAACAAATGACAAATTGAGCCAGCAAGTGATGAAATAATTTTTTTGAAAAGAGTGAACTTTCATGAAAATCTGCACCTAGTGACCAAATTTTTGCATGACCTATTGGAATGATAAAAAATTTCTAACTGGGACCCCTAAAATGACATGAAGAATTAATTTTGATCACTATTGGAAGGATGCAAATACTGACACTAACATTGGATCTAGCTAGGGATGGTAGCTCCTTGGAGCTGCGATGAAAACCATAGACCAAGTGCCTATCCATTGGGCATGGAGTCAATTACTAAAAACTCATTGAAAACTGAAAACTCAAACTGATTTGTGACAAAATCAAACCGAATGAAAACTAAATTTAAAAATTGGCTCAAGACTGACTTGAATTTGAAAACAACAGAAAACCAATGAAACTTTATAGCCTTCACTTCAGGCCCCAAGCTTCGGTGATCCTCCTCTTCACACTTTGCAATGAAAGTTAAACTGATATTTACAATGATAGTGAGAAATATAAAAAATTCATCAATAATAATAATGATTAAGGAGCCTACCATTGATGGGTCCTACAAAACATTATTCTCCATTCATCTCCTATAGTAGATAAGCATTTTTCTCTTCAATAACTGAGATCTTGTAGGGCCCTTTCCATAAATTTTCAAACTTTTCATGCTTCTATTTTTCCTCATTCCTTGCATCCCACTGGAGGAATACATCTTCAACTTAAAATTATCTTCTTTGGTCTTAAAGTCATACACCTTATTTATCTTCTCATGAAGCTTCAAGGTGTTCTGAAATACCTCATCTCTCATCTGTTGAAGATGGATCATAAAATTGATTCGACGTTGTACATCATTTTTCTCACTTCTAGCTTCTTACAACAATTTCATGATCGAGACTGCAAGTGACATAGGAAAAACAACATCTATTCCATAAATTAACTAAAAATGGGACATTCTAATAGATTTATTACTACTCACCCTGTCTACCCACAAGGAATTCACAAGCTTTTTGTGCCAATTCTTCTTGTTGGCCTCCAACATCTTCTTTATGATATTGATAAGGGATTTGTTAGAGGACTCTACTAAACCATTACCTTCCGGATAGTAGGCGGTTGAGTGCCCCAACTTGATGTTATATTTGTCAAAAACTCAACCATCCTTTTTTATTTGAATGCTGCCACATTATCGGTAATAATCTTATGAGGACAACCAAAACGAGACAATATGTTAGTCTCTAGAAACTAAATTATTACAATATATGTTGCTTTCCTTGTTGGGGTCACTTCGATCCATTTGGTGAAGTAGTCAGTGGTTGTCAGTATCCATTTGTGTTGTGCAGATGAAGTAGGGTGAATTTCTTCGATGAAGTCAAGTTTCGACTACTAAAACAGTGCATTAATAGAAATGGGCTACAGAGGTAATGGAAGAGTTTTTCTTTTACCTTGAAAAGCTTGGCACTCATGGCAACTCATCACTGTTTTGCAAATCTGCAAATAGAGTTGGCCAATAGTATCTTGCTCTCAATACTTTATTAGCCGTGGTATTCCAGAAAAGGTGGCCCCCAGAGTCTCCTTTATGAAAATCATTCATAACTTCCTAGGCTTAACTCTCAACTAAACAATTGAACAATAACCCTCCCGGATCTTTCCAATAAAGGGCGCTGTACAAAATGAAATATTTGGAAGCTTTCAACTTTAAATACCTACCCTTCCTCTTAGTCATGCCTGCAGGAGGATTCAAATGCTAAAGTACATATATTATATTAGAATACAAAGGTGACAAAAGAAACATATCAGATACCTGTATCAAAGCGACATCCTGTTCTTCATCGGACAATGCTGAAATAAGATTGATATCTAAAACATGCAGATTTGACTTTGCCATAAGCTTTTCTAAGGCTTGACCTTTGATCAACTTTGTGGGCTTGATCTCGAGGTCATATTCCAACATCGTTGCTATCCATTTACCTTTTCTTCCTTCCATATTTGTCTGCATAAGAACATCTTTGGCTACTACATTAGGTACATAAGCCAAAGTATGAGAATGTAAAATATAAACACGAAAATCCTTTAATGCTTTTATCAAAGCCAAGGCCTGTTTCTCTATGATATTGTACTGAAGAGCTACATACCTAATGGTTCTAATGAAAAAATGCAATGGGTTGTTCCACCTTATCCTTCTTTTGCACTAAGACTGCAGCTATGGTGTGCTAAGAGGTGAATAAGAATATAATAAAATTGATAGTGTAATCCAGGCTTATCAAAATAGGATAAGTAGTCAAAGAAAACTTAACTATGTTAAAGGACTTGTTAGCATCCTTAGACCAATTTACCTCATTATCCTTTTTAAAAATGTTGGTCATTTCCCGAAGGTGCTCAACCAAATTCAGAATAAATCTCCGCAAGAAATTCATCTTACCACTGAAAGCCTGAATTTATTTCTTGCTCTGTGGAAAATCAATCTGCTGAATTGCTTCCACATGATAAGGGTCAATTTGGATTCCATCCTTAGAGATGATGTGATCGAGAATTTTTCCTTCCTCCATGGCAAAAAGGCTCTTTTTCATATTGAGAGAGATTATGAATTTTCTGCATTTCCGAAAAACAATCCTTAAGTGATATAAGTGTTCATCATCTGAATGGGAAAAGACTGTCAAACCATCTAAATATACCACAAGGAAAACATCTTTCTCATTTGAAAATTCTCTATCCATTGCACGCTAAAAGGTAGCCCCTACATTCTTTAGTCCAAATGGAAAATTTGCATATTTTAACGTACCCCAAGGTGTAGTGAAGTCAGTTTTGTTCTGATATTTTTCATGTACCAAAATATGATTATACTCTAAATATCCATCAAGCAAAGAAATTCGGGATGCCCCAACCACTCTTTGTAAGATGTGATCCATTTTGGGAAGGGGTTAAAATCTTTCAGTTACACCTTTTTTAAATTTCTGAAGTCCATGCAAAGCCTTATTTCAGTTTTCTTCTTTATTACAATGAATAAATTATATATCCAATTAGAAAACCTTATAGGAACAATGATACCTGACTTGTAGAGCTTGTTCACTTGTTTTTCAATTGATGGCAGCAACCTTGGGTTGATTCGTCTCAACTTTTTCCTAAAGGGCTTTTAATCAGGATTAATGAGAATGGTGTGGTGTATCCTGGTGTGGTGTATGATGTCTTTATTATATACCTTTAAGTCTGCATAATACCACACAAAAACATTATAAAATTTAGAAAGTAAATAAATTTATTTGTCCTTTACCTCAGGAGACAAAGACCTAGACAGTTTGACCATCTTGGGCTTGTCTTCTATCCCAATGTTTATGTCCTCCACACCTTTTTCTGTAGGAGCCAATGTTGTCTTCCTCACTACATCATCCCGATCGAACAATTATTCCAAAGGTATGAGACCTTTTGGAATATTGTTTTCCTTCAACTCTAATATATCAACTTGAGTTTCTTCAATAACCTAATCATCTTTATCATAAACCTTGTCGATTGCACAATTCTCAAACTCAACTTCACTTAAAATTACTAACTTTTTGATCATACTAAAATATTTTCCAATATATAAAGTTATCAGGAACTGTAGGCCGATGCTTGACATGAATTTCAAATTTTCTATTAGAAAATATTGGAATTTTAAAATTACTTGTTGCTGTAGCAAGTGAATCTGCCATGAGGTTCTGATTTCTTAGTACTACTGTCAAAGTGTATTATGGAAACATTTTTAGGATATCCAGTACAACATTCTTGTATGCTCTCATTCATGGATTCCTGGCCTGGTATTCCCCTTTCACCTGTTTTATCACTAGTTCGAAGTCACCATGTACTGAAATTCTTCTTGCGCCCATTTTCTTCAAAATCTTGAGACCTATAATCAATGCTTCATATTACGCCTCATTATTAGAATAATCAAAATCTAGGTTGTATGAACATCATCTAACATTTGTAGGAACCTTATTAGGTTGATGAAGAGGGCTGCAGACCCAAATTCCAATGCCTACCCCATCTTTCCCCAAGGCACCATAAAAATCCATGGATCATAGACCATTTTCATCCTCCAAGTGCTGGAATTCTGATTTTTGTTTTGTCTCAACTGTCCAGGCTGCTTCTTGATTCTGATTTGAACTTTCATCTGCCTTATCAGATGGCTGCTCTGAAACACTGGGAATGTTCTCTTTTTCCTTTTCTATAACTATTCTGATGCAATTATGAATCTCTAGAACATCTTCTACTTCTACAAGCTGACTATCTACATCATTCAAACCACTATCATTGAATAAAATGAAATATTCTAAATCTGTATGTACAACATTTATTGGATGATTATTAGGCCTCTCTTTGTTGGTTATCATGAACTTCATCTTTTTTTCCCGGTAAAACTTTCTTAATTGCCCGAAAAATGGGACGGTGGCATAAGAGAAGTCTGGCTGCAGAGTTCCTCTCAACTTCGCTCTCCAAGATCTAGACAATAACATACCAAACCGTGGTGGTATATCAACCACCACCACATCCATCAAGACATTCTTTGCTGAAATTTTCTCAAGGGAAACAACTAAATCCTTAATTGGACCCAAACAACAAACTCTTCCTGAATCAAAAGAATACAAGTCATGGTAAGGATGAGTGATATCTAGGCCCAATTTCTCCATAATGGATTTTGGCATAAAATTGTGGGAAGCATTGGAGTCGAGCATGGTATTATGAAGGATATTTTGGTGGATTCTCAGACTCAAATAGAATGGGGGAACTTCAATATCGTCTAACTGACCTTCTGTTCCTGGACCAAAGATGAGCTCCGATTGGTCATCATCGACATTAAGTATATCATACAAAGAATCAACTTTGAACTTTTTGGCTACATGGGACTTATACTGATTATTCTTGACAAGTTCAGTTAAGGGTATTGACACTTTTAATTTTGAAATTTAAGTTTCTAAGCTGAAAGGAGTGGATTTGTCTGACTCTTTAGTGATGTCTCTTTTTTCGGCATGATATTTTGATCCAACTTATTTCCTTTGGCTTTCCTTTTATTTTCTCGATGAGCTTGTAGATGGATGATTGTCTTTGTTCCGATTTGCAGCTGCTAGTTCTTTTCCTTTACTCTGATTACCTTGAGAATTCTATTTTGGCTGAGTATCTTTCTGTTGAGATGTCCAACTTTGAATAGGATTTATTGGTACATCTCTACCTCTCAATGTATACTGCTTTTGCTATGAGCTGAGGGCATTCAAGTATCATCGCAGATAATCATCAGATTCAACCTCCAATTGATGATCCTCGGCTAAAATGTAGTCTTCAGCCTTTGGTACATCGGTCTTATCGATATACTCTTCCTCTTCAGTCAAATATATGGGCTAGCCATCAGCAGTAAAAAAGTGGTTTTCTGCAACAATGTGATCTTCATCTTCTTCTTCAACTCATTGAGCATAATTCTGCTACAAGGGTGTTCTAAATGACCATGGCTGTGCTGGTTGCTCAGGTCTACTCTATTCCCTTTGCTTGATCTTGAATTGAGGCTGTGGCTAT
The DNA here is from genome assembly GCA_034641835.2 of Pinus albicaulis. Classification (NCBI taxonomy): domain Eukaryota; kingdom Viridiplantae; phylum Streptophyta; class Pinopsida; order Pinales; family Pinaceae; genus Pinus; species Pinus albicaulis. Next base: position 1,033,202,717 of record CM076580.1, read on the forward strand.
TGGCCTCTAAAATTAGGATTTCTAGCTCTTGGTACTGGCTACCTTTCGGAGATAGAAATCCCGTCAACCATCCTCTCAACTTTTCTTATTAATGTGTCTACTTTTATATCAGAAAAGGATGTTGCTTCCTCTTTGATAGTTACTCTCCTTTTTCCTTTCATTTTTAATTTATTTATGGAAAAATTAACTTCTACACTAATTGCATTTTTCTACATATCCTCTAACATAGCAGGATTCCTTTCTCACAACTGATAGGCCATGTGTGGATCAAAAACATCCGGGTAATGCAAAATGGATAACCTTGGAGGGGTTTTGATCTCATTAGGAATGGAATGGTAAAATATATTGAATCGAAAAATGGAGTCTTGTACTGATTCATTAGGTTCTCTATTCAGATTGTTATATTCAGAAAGGATTTGTAATGGATTCTTATTTACCACCCATCTAGTTATAAAAGCATCTACTAACTGATTTGATGTGGATATAGAATTTTCATTTAATGATCTGAACCATACCTTAACTTCTCCTGAAAAACTCTAAACTATGATTCTCATTTTTTCATCATCCGCATTTATCTTCTCCAGGTCAATAAAGTTTGTAACTTTAAAAATATGTTGTTTTGCAGTAATTGAGGAATTTTCATCAAACAATGGAAGCCTTTGGCCATAACCCCGAGGGAAGGCATTGAGTTAACTTAGTAAGATGAGGGGTGAAAATCTGACCATAATTCCCACTGGATGGACTACAAGAGTGACAATAGGAAGAGTTTGTTGAGTAGGTGATGAAGTAGATGGTGTGGAAGAGGAAACAACATCTGATTGTGAATGTGTCGAGATAGGTATTGACTCTTGTTGATACTGGATTATATTTTTTTTTGACTGGTACTTGTTATCACTCAAAAAAATTCAAAACATCATTTTGACAAGGTTACATAGGTTCATGGGTCAAAATAGGGTTTTAGGAGCCATTTTAAGTTTGATCAAGGAAATTTTTAAATTTTTTATAGTTTGAGCTTACCTTAAGGTTTAAAAAAAATCATTTTTAAACTCTTTCATGTCAAAACATTCATCATTTTCCATTTCACTTCATTTCCCAAAGTTTTTATACCAAAACTTCCTAATTAGCCAAGAAACCACAGTTTCGTAGTGCATTACACTATAAAAATTCACTTTGCGCTACGAAAGCGCTGATAGTTTGATAGCATAAACAATAAAATTTACACTATAGGCACTACAAAGGTGCGGTTTTGTAACTTTCTTGTCAGTAGAGTTGTTAAATGTTAGAAACTATTGGGAAAGGGTAAGTTAGATGTCTGTTGAGTCATGTAATGATGAAATCGACGTACATAACCAAATTTGCAGTCATCATGGTCAGTGTAGGTAATGAATAAGCCATCATTTTCATTCATGAGAGGACATTTGAATTTCAAATCTTTTCCTAATTAGTCATTCTCATTCCTTTTGCTTCCATGCATAATATATGAGTTCTGGAGCGTTATTGTACTGAGCCAAACTTGTGGCTGGTTATTTCAAAGGGATTACTACATCCATATCAAGCAAAGCTGAACATTTATATCAAGCGAGGCTAAAAGGTTCTCTAAATAACTATGGAAGAGGAAAGAAAAATAAACAGAGGAGGACAATGCTTAAGACATGAAAGAAATAATTGAAGACCCAGCAGTAATGGAAGCATTCAGAAGAGCAGGTTGCTTACGGTTTTGTGAGAAATTGTAGGGCTTTCATACATAGGTATCCAAGGAATTTGCTATGAATTTCAGTGGAACAACCACTAAAGTGGTGATGCTAAGTTTTTCTATTATGCCAGAGGCCATTTCTGCTGTTATAGAAATTCCAAGTGGTCAAGAAACCTAGTTCAAAGGATTCAAATTTAATATGGAGCAGTGTAAAGAGTTCATGAAGCCTGAGCACATTGAGATGGATCTCAACAATGCTATTCCAAGAATCTGCATCAAAGATAATTATTCAAAACTATTTCTCATGATCCATAAATACTTTACATGCGAAGGAAAATATCAGAAGGTTTATTCATACCATTTCAAATTACTTCTACAATTCACTGGTAATATTTACCTTGACTTACCATTTTATCTGCATAGAAGTATTTCAAATATGGCTGATAAGGTTCAAGCAAAGTCTGAGGGGAGTGAGACATCATTTTTTCATCATGGCTTAATGAAATTATTGGTTTTAGATGAACTTAAAAGGTTACCAAGGGATTGGTCATCATTCTTGTTTGTTAATGGTTTTGAGTTGGATACTCTAACTCCTATAAGAAATCCTAAAGCTGAGAGAATTCTATCACAACTAGCAGCAGAACAGAGCCAACCTTTGGTTGAAAAATCAAATGAAACTGCAAGAGTAAATCCAAGTAAAAAAACTGAGAAAAAGTCAAAGCAAGTGCAGGTTCTTGACACACAAACTCCCCTATCTGCAGAACAAAAATCAAAGGTGGTCAAACATGCAAAACAAGAAAAATTTGTTAGCAAACAAGGGACGAAAAGAATGACTAGAAGCCAAACAATGGTTTTAAAGGAAAAGACAATAGCTATAGAAGGAAAAGCAGTAACAAAGGGGAATTTAGAGGATATTCTTCATTCCATTGACATAGAGGAAACACCTATTTTTCAAGCTGAATTCATAGGAGAAGATGAGCAGAAGTTGAAAAAATCCAAGTCTGCAAAGAGATTAGAGTTTCAGGGAGAAGATGTAGGTTTCATTTTCCAAGTAAGAAAGCCTATGACAAGGCATGCTAGGAAATTGATGGAGAGAAGCAAAGAAGTCCCAATACCCACTGAGATAGCTCAAACACCTAAAGAAATTATTGACCTCTCATCACCCATAGTAAAGGATACAGTCAGCAAATTAAAAAAGGGAAAAGAGAAAGTGATTAAAAATACAGAGTTGTAGCTCCTTGAGGAAGAGTTGAAATTGGAAAATCAGGAAATTGTTGTCATGAAAAAGGAAGCTAGGAAACACAGTGTTGAGAAAATGCAATTTGAAAATATGAAGGCAGTTTGGGAAGAACAGGTTCATACTGTCTCTAAAGACTTAGACAATACACAACAGTTTTTCAAGTGGGCAGTTCTAGCAAGAGCATAAGATAAACATGTAAGAAAGGTGAATATTCATCTGTGAGCTACCAATAAAAGTCTTAAAAATCAGGTAAAGGATTTACAAGAGAAACTTTAAATTATCCATGATGAACTGCAGAGAAAAGGTATCAAAATGATAGTGATTGAAGAACCATTAGGTCAACCAATTGTAAATGAGGAAGAAATGCCTCAAGGAACCTAAAATGGAGTTGGTTTATGTTTTGTGGATGATGAAGACATGTTGGTTACAAGTTTTTGGCAACAATAATTTTCATTTGACAAAATTATGCAAAAAACTGTGTTTTTAGTAGTTTTCAGCAGTTTCATAGCGCCTCTAGGCTTCAAAAGCAGTAAAGCGCTACGAAACTGCTATAACTGCATTTTTTTTATTCCTGATCAATGTTAAAGAGTGTTAAGGGATGAAAATGTTATGAGAAATGCGTTAAATTATGATAAATCTGATACAAGAGGAAAGAGTTAGAATTTTTGAAGATAAAGGCTTGTAAGGCAGCGCTACAAAAAAATGCTACGGAACTACTTTATTTTCATAGCACAATGCATTACATTCTTTTGAGCAGCCTTTAAAGTGTTTTTTGAACAACTGGAGGCTATGGAAGGGTTATGGAATATGTCAAGCCAAGGTTAAATATTCAAGACCACGAATTAGAGATTAAATGATAGCCAGAATGTTCAAAGAATAAAAAAGATCCTTTGCCTAAAAAACAGGGTATTGTTTCCTATTTTTGAGGAGGTTAGCTAAGTGGTCATAAAGAAATGAATGCCATTATCCAAATTTGACCATGTGATGACATAATTGTCAATGATGTAATTTCAAGTAGATAAGGTTGTTAAAGATAGTAATACGGAGTTTGAGTCCTTTTTGAAATAGGACTGTCAAATAGGATAGGTGTCTGTTTGTGATAAATTTCATGTTTTATAGTTATGCAAGGTGTAAGTGGATAGAAATTCGATGTATCTAGCCTAGAGGCAGATCATTTGATGATTTAAGATCTCCATTAAAGGCCATTGGGTTGAATTTTTCAAGGGTTGGAGATTTTTTGGAAAAATTGTAGCTTATTGTAAATTGACTGTTTTAGCAATACAAAGATATGTTACTTGACCAACTTGAGATTCTGAAGGATTTTTTAGTGCTTTCCTATTCTATTTGTACCTCTTATGTATCTCTCTTACAATGGTTTTCATTTATATTACTCAGAATTTATCGATGAGGTGCTCTGATTTCCTTTATAAGTGAATTGACTATGTTTTCTCATGTTTCATGTATGTGTGACCTATTACTAAAAACTTTGATCTGCCTCAACTTCCATGTCAAGTAAACTCACTGAATCACTGAAATATTTCACTCCATAAGCCCAATGTCTACATGCTGATGTTATTTTCAACCTAAATTCATCAATAACCAGTTTATTTCCTAAATATATTTAGCCATCTATATCTTTATTCCATATCATTAACCCTTGAGAGAGCCCTCTCAGATTGAGGAAGGCTAAACCTCAATCAAAAGATTGGTTTGAAACAGTTGCATGAGATTTGCTTGATTAGTAGCCTATCTGGTTTAATTTTGTGATAACATTTTTGTGCATCTGCCGGGAGCCTGAAGGTTATACTTTCCCGAAATTTTGAAGCTGAACTTTTGAAGGTAGCAAGAGCTCAGGAAATTGTTCGAGGCTACATCTACCTTGGTCAATCCATTCAAATTTAATATGATTAAAGGTGGCTTTGAGAAGGATATACACGAGGAGTAATCCTGACCCAAGTCCACCTATCATTGTGGCCAATCCAAACACCATTTCTAGAGGCAGTCAAGGCATTAATGAAATATCAAGTACTCCATTACATACAAAATCCTTGTCCTCTGAAATTTTAAGATGTCTCGAAGATAATAGAGTTGATGATAAAATTCAGGAAGTCTTGTTTAGATCTAAAAGTGAAAAATAGTTAACTGAAATTATCTTAGACTTGCATAAGAGAGGTATTGATACCTTAGCCCTAGTAACACAGGAAGATAAAGAAGAGTTTTGGGAAGCAGTCACTTTTGAGTTGCTGTTGGAAAGAGAGTATTTAGATAAGTTGAAAGAGCTTGACCCTTTTGAAATATATTTGAAAAGCAAAGCTGGTTTTCCTCTTCCTGATTGGAGTTCAATTGTTAGTGGAAAACAAAGACCAAACAATCCTCCTCTTAACAGTTCCTCATCCTCAATTGCTGCTATCCCTAAAACTATCACAGTCCCTTTCACCATGGCTAGAATTGTACCTCCTCCACCTGTTGCACCTGATAGATATGCCCCTCTTGTTCTTCTAGCTATTTTACATGACCTGCCTAGAAAATATGCTGCTAGAATTAAAACTTGGGGAAGTGATGAAGAGATTACAGTAGAAGAACATGTGGATCAATTTAATGATTTTATAGAGAGGGAGGAGGTTGAACATGTGGATGTCAAGTAGAGATTTTTTGCTCAGAGTTTTACTAGTGAAGTTAGGAAGTGGTTCAAAGCACTTACTCTTAGAAGTATTCATAATTGGAATGAGTTTGAATATACCTTTTTGAGAAAATGGGGAAATAGAACTAATCTTGTACAAGACCTCACAGAGTATAACCGTTTAAAAAGAGATGTTGATAAACTATTCAAAACTTTCCAAAAAGGTTTAACAAGGTTTATGACTCTATTCCTGCCCATTTAAAACCTCCACAAGCTTTAGCTCAGATGAGATATGCCGAAGCTTTTGATTATGAATTTTCTATACTGCTGAGAGAGAGAGAATCCCCTTCACTTGCTGAAATGAAAAATGATGCAGTGAAGGTGGAGGTTAATATGATAGCAGCTAAAAAGTAAAAAATGGGTAAGACTAAGTTCAAAGAAGAAGAGAAGACTTCTTCCTCTTCCTCTGATGATAAATTTGATTCAATGATGAAGACTATGGAAAAGTTTATGGATAGGTTGGCCCTTGGGAATACCTCTACTCCCCCTGCACAACATGAGCCTCAGTTTAGAAACCCTCAATTTAGGAGACCTACGAATCCACAAAGGCCTAGAGAAAACATAAATCAAAGCCTGATCCTCCAGTGAGACCTCCTTTCCAGCAGAACTTAGTTGATGAAGAGGATGAACCTGAAATTCTTGAAGAGTCCATTCACTGTTTAGATGAATAAAAGTCTAGAATTTTCTTGACTAAAGAGGAACATGATGAGGAACCATATAACTATTTTAAAGGGTGTTATTGGCCTACAATTTTTAAATATGTCTACAAAAATATTGTTGCCTACCATGAATTTCAGATTTTTGATGGTAAGAAGAAACTGCGCTTCAAGAAGCTGATTAATTATTATCATCAATATCATATTACTCTTGGGAATTCCTCTGCGTATTATCCACAAGGGAATGGTCTTGCTGAATCTTCTAACAAGAGTATTGTGAGGATCATTAAGAAGGTGTTGCAAGAAAATAAGAAGGCATGGCATTTGAATCTGAAGTATGCATTATGGGCTGATAGGATATGCACAAAAAGGTCAATTGGAACTTCACCTTTTGAACTAGTATATGGAGCTGAAGCCATTTTTCCTACATCCTTAGGGGTACCTGTCATGAAGCTGCTTCAAGGATTGGAAGAGAAGCCAAATGCAGTTCAGAGAAGAATCAATGAGCTAATAGCTCTGCAAGAGAAGAGGGATGAAGTTTATAACAGTAATCAACAATCTCAAAACATAATCAAGAGGACATTTGACAAGAAGATCAAGGAAGAAAATTTTCAAATTCAAGATGTGGTGTTGAAATGGGAGGCTAGAATTGAAGAGAAAGGAAAACATGGTAAGTTTGAGAACATATGGAAAGGTCCTTTCAAGGTAGATGCTTTCCATGGAAACAATACTTACATACTTCAAGAGATGGATGGAAAATAATGTGCTGGAGGGCCTGTCAATGGCAGGTTTTTAAAGCACTACCTTTCCTAAAATCTGCTGATCATTCATATCATTTTATATATTCCATTTTATATGTTTTTTCTGCTAATAATGACAAGCTAAATCATCAAAGCTTGAGCCCGAGGTGAAGGCCATTAGAGTTTGAAGAGAAAGCTTGGAAATTTCAAAGTTTCTTTTGTTTTTTCAAGAAGATGGATAGAAGCACTGGAACGACTGGTTCTTTGGTGTACCAGAGGGGCACACCATCCCAAGTGGAGCCATTGTTATCACTCAAAAAAATTCAAAACATCATTTTGACAAGGTTACATAGGTTCATGGGTCAAAATAAGGTTTTATGAGTCATTTTAAGTTTGATCAAGGCAAGTTTTAAATTTTTTATAGTTTGAGCTTACCTTAAGATTTAAACAAATTCATTTTTAAACTCTTTCATGTCAAAAAATTCATCGTTTTCCATTTCACTTCATTTCCCAAAGTTTTTATACCAAAACTACCTAATTAGCCAAGAAACCATAGTTTCGTAGCACATTACACTATAAAAAGTCACTTTGCACTACGAAAGCATTGATAGTTTTGTAACGTAAAAAGTAAAATTTACACTACAGGCACTACAAAAGCGCGGTTTTGTAACTGTCTTGTCAGTCGAGTTGTTAAATGTCAGAAACTGTTGGGAAAGGGTAAGTTAGATGTCTGTTGAGTCATGTAATGATGAAATTGAAGTACATACCCACATTTGCAGTCATCATGGTCAGTGTAGGTAATGAATAAGCCATGATTTTCAGTCATGAGAGGACATTTGAATTTCAAATATTTTCATAATTAGTCATTCTCATTCCTTTTGCCTCCATGCGTAATATCTGAGTTCTGGAGCGTTATTATATTGAGCCAAACTTGTGGCTGGTTATTTCAAAGGGATTACTACATCCATATCAAGCGAGGCTAAACATTTATATCAAGCGAGGCAAAAAGGTTCTCTGAAGAACTATGGCAGAGGAAAGAAAAATAAATAGAGGAGGACAGTGCTTAAGACATGAACCTCAAGACATGAAAGCAATAACTGAAGACCCATCAGTAATGGAAGCATTCATAAGAGCAGGTTACTTACAGTTTTGTGAGAAATTGTAGGGTTGTCATACACAGGTATCTAAGGAATTTGCTATGAATTTCAGTGGAACAGCCACTAAAGTGGGGATGATAAGTTTGTTTATTACACCAGGGGTCATTGCTATTGTTACAGAAAATCCAAGAGGTCAAGAAACCTGGTTCAAAGGATTCAAATTTAATATGGAGCAATGTGAAGAGTTCATGAAGCTTGAGCACATTGGGATGGATCTCAACAATGTTCTTCCAAGAAGCTGCATCAAAGATAATTATTCAAAACTATTGCTCATCATCCAGAAATACTTTACATGCGAAGGCAGATATCACAAGGTTTATTCATACCATTTCAAATTACTTCTGCACTTCACTGGTAAGATTTCCCCTTACCTTTTTATCTGCGTAGAAGTCTTTCAAAGATGGATGATAAGGTTCAAGCAAAGTCTGAGGGGAGTGAGACATCATTGTTTCATCATGGCTTAATGAAATTATTGGTTTTAGATGAACTTAAAAGGTTAGGCAGAGATTGGTCCTCATTCTTGTTTGTTAATGGTTTTGAGTTGGATATTCTAACTCCTACAAGAAATCCTAAAGCTAAGAGAATTCCATCACTACTAGCAGCAGAACAGAGCCAACCTTTGGTTGCAAAATTAAAAGAAATTGCAAGAGTAAAGCCAAGTAAACAAACTGACAAAAAATCAAAGCAAGTGTAGGTTCTTGACACACAAACTCCCCTATCTGTAGAACAAAAATCAAAGGCGGTCAAACATGAAAAACAAGAACAAGTTGTTAGCAAACAAGGGACCAAAAGAATGACTAGAAGCCAAACAATGGTTTTGAAGGAAAAGAAAATAGCTACAGAAGGTAGAGCAGTAACAAAGGGGAATTTATAGGATATTATTCATGCCATTGACATAGAGGAAACACCTATTGTTCAAGCTGAGTTTATAGGAGAAGATGAGCAGAAGTTGAGAAGATCCAAGTCTGCAAAGAGATTAGATTTTGAGGGAGTAGATGCAGGTTTCATTTTCCAAGCAAGAAAGCCTATGACAAGGCATGCTAGGAAATTGATGGAGAGAAGAAAAGAAGTCCCAATACCCACTGAGATAGCTCAAACACCTAAAGAAATTATTGACCTCTCTGTTGGGTATGTGTTATATTCTTTCCAAGATTAGCCCCACGCACTGTATGTTGCGTCGGGCGTAGCTGGGGGGTCACGAGGGGCGAAGCAGTCCCCACCGTTGGGGTCCGGGGCAGCGCCCCGACCAAAATTTATTTTTTTTGCGGACCCACTCATAGGCGGATCCGCCCATGGTTTTGTGCATGGTTTTGCACATGGTTTTGGGGTTCGATGGTTTTCGGCCCCTGGTATTTTTGTAGATCCGGTCAAGGGAACTACGGTTATGTTCTAATCCAGGGTTAATGGATTGAGGTTTATGTATGCTCCGGCATGTATATATATGTGTTGTAACACTAAAAGGAATATAATGAAAATCAAGCTGGTCGTCCCGATTTGGGATCCAGGGGAAAATCTCTGTGTTTATCTGTTTTATGTTTTATGCTCTTGCTATTGTTTATTTTCTGTTATAAGAATCGTGTGTAGATATTTCTGTTCAGGGTTAAAACCTACACTCTCATCACCCATAGTAAAGGATACAGTCAGCAAATTAAAAAAGGGAAAAGAGAAAGTGATTAATAAGACAGAGTTGCAGCTCCTTGAGGAAGAGTTGAAATTGGCAAATCAGGAAATTCTTGTCATGAAAGGAAGCTAGGAAACATAGTGTTGATAAAATGCAATTTGAAAATATGAAGAAAGTTTGGGAAGAACAGGTTGATACTATCAATAAAGGCTTAGACAATACACATCAGTTTGTCAAGTGGGAAGTTCTAGAAAGAGCAGAAGCTAAACATGTAAGAAAGGTGAATATTCATTTGAGAGCTACCAATAAAAGTCTTAAAAATCAGGTAAAGGATTTACAAGAGAAGCTTGAAATGATTCATGATGAACTGCAGAGAAAAGGTATCAAAATGACAGTGATTGAAGAACCATTAGGTCAACTAATTGTAAATGAGGAAGAAATGCCTCAAGGAAACTAAAATGGAGTTGGTTTATGGTTTGTGGATTATGAAGACATGTTGGTTACAGTTTTTTGGCAACTACAATTTTCATTTGACAAAATTATGCAAAAAACTGTGTTTTTAGTAGTTTTCAGCAGTTTCGTAGCGCCTCTAGGCTTAAAAAGTAATAAAGCGTTGAAAAACTGTTGTAGCTATGTTTTTGTCTTCCTGATAAGTGTTAAAGGGTGTTAAGGGCTGAAAATGTTATGAGACATGTGTTAAAGTATGATAAAGTTGATACAAGAGGAAAGAGTTAGAATTTTTGAAGATAAAGGCTTGTAAGGCAGCGCTACAAAAAAATGCTATGAAACTGCTTTATTTTTATAGCACAATGCATTACATTCTTTTGAGCAGCCTTTAAAGCGGTTTTTGAACAATTGGAGGCTATGGAAGGGTTATGGACTATGTCAAGCCAAGGTTAAATATTCAAGACCACGAATTAGAGATTAAATGATAGCCAGAATGTTCAAAGAAAAAAAAAAGATCCTTTGCCTAAAAAACAGGGTATTGTTTCCTATTTTTGAGGAGGTCAGCTAAGTAGTCATAAAGAAATGAATGCCATTATCCAAATTCGACCATGTGATGAGATACTTGTAAATGATGTAATTTAAAGTAGACAAGTTTGTTAAAGATAGTAATAAGGAGTTTGAGTCCTTTTTGAAATAGGACTGTCAAATAGGATAGGTGTCTGTTTGTGAGAAATTTCATGTTTTATAGTTATGCAAGGTGTCAATGGATAGAAATTCAATGTATCTAGCCTAGAGGCATATCATTTGATGATGTAAGATCTCTATTAAAGGCCATTGGGTCGAATTTGTCAAGGGTTGGATATTTTTTGGCAAAATTGCAGCTTATTGTAAATTGATTGTTTCAGCAATACAAAGATCTATTAATTGACCAACTTGAGATTTTGAAGGATTTTTTAGTGCTTTCCTATTATATTTTCACCTCTTATGTATCTCTCTTGTAGTGGTTTTCATTTATATTACTTAGAATTCATCTATGAGATGCTCTGATTTCCTTTATAAGTGAATTGACTATGTATTCTCAGGTTTCATTTATGTGTGACCTATTAGTAAAAACTCTTATCTACCTCAACTTCCACGTCAATTAAACTCACTGAATCACTGAAATATTTGACTCCATAAGCCCAATGTATACATGATGATATTATTTTCAACCTACATTCATCAATAACCAGTTTATTTCCTAAATAGTGTTAGCCATCTATATCTTTATTCCATATCATTAACCCCTGAGAGAGCCCTCTCAGATTGAGGAAGGCTAAACCTCAATCAAAATATTGGTTTGAAACAGTTGCATGAGATTTTCTGATTAGCAGCTTATCAGGTCTAATTTTGTGATAACAGTACTGAAGTTTGTTTTCTAGATTTTCAAGTTTGTAAAACTAACTACAAAGTTTGGTGTCAAATTCTGATTTAGACTTAGTTTCTTCAAAGGATAGGTTTTCTTCTAGATTCAGAGAACTAAGATCTAACTTAGATAATGACTTGACCTTAGAGAGTCTTAAAGGATCAAAGACTATGTCAGCTAAAGAAGTTTCAGACTTAGATTGAAACAATGACAATTCAAATTTTAGATCAAATGGTATATCTTCAAGAGATAGAACTTTAGTAGGTAGTGAAGAAGATCTTACCAATGGGATTGGATCTGACTGAATCTTTGTAGCTTGATATCTATGCTTTCAGAGAAGATTCTCTGGATCTTCGACTGGATCAACTTGGTGAGGATCAGGGTTTGATCTGGTGTATCTTCTCGAAGCCAAAATGTTCACTGTTCAACAACTTGTTTTCTCTACAAATTTTTCAGATCAACCTCGACGAAATATTAGACCTATCATCTAGAGGCCAAGAATTCGAAGAACTAATGGTACAACCAGGGAAGAACTGACACTTTTCTTCCCCAATATGGTTTCCAAGATGTTAGCACTCTGTCGGATCTCTGAGGCTGAGAAGAGTCCAACAAAGGTAACTACAAACCAAGCTTATCCAAGTAGCTAGCGCTACTAGGCAGGAGAGGGCTCTCTCCAAGGGATCTCAGCCAAGAGGGCTGGATCAAATTAGGTTTTAGGCTAGGTATAGTAGGATAGGGGTTTTTATTGGTTGATTTGGGTGCTGGATGAGTGAATTAGGTCAAAGAGGTAACTAGGTCAGGGAAAATAAGATAAAAATTGCAAACATATAATGGGGCAAGGTAGGTAAGCACTCTAACACTTTAGCATTTTAGGGTGATATGCATCATAGTGGTGAGGTGCTAAAAAGAGCCTCACAGTGCATTAATTCCTTTTAAACTGAAGAAACTAAACAAATTATGGTGATTATCCTAAAACATAGCATAAGAGATGTATATAGCCTATCAAACTTGAGAAATCAACATATCATAGAGTTGAAAGGAACATGAAATAAATAAAAAAATTATACATATGAAACTGGAGAAGAAACTATGCCAAAGTATAATACCATATGAATCCCAAAAGAATAACTGCAACTCATCCAATATATTCCTGCCAAAATCTGAATACACTAGTGTCTCTGATCAATACAACAACATCCAACCTATGAAATGAGTCTAGAAATGAAATATAGAGACAAGAAAAAAATTCTCCCAACCTCAGGGTTTTAATCCCTAATTTATGGAGCTGAGCCACAAAATTTTGAACTGAAACCTAGAGTGTAGGGTTGTCAAATTGACTCATGCCTAACTTTAGTGAAACTAATTCATTCATCCTCTCAAAGACTTTTACCTAATGTATTTACCCCTAGGTAACTCAAAAACATCATTATTACATTTACATCCATGCATTACATCAGTAAAACTCATAAATTCTATCAGAAACTGAGAAGGACTTGAAAACTGGAAAATATCAGGCAACTGGAAAAAGCGCAGCACCTGAAGCAGAAGCGCAGTTCCAACTTCAAGGTGAGTTTTGGAGGCCTCCCTGAAGTCCAAATTGAGCATAGGATAACTCATTGGAAAGAATTTACTATATAGTTTCAAATATGTGCTTGTTTTCAAAAATTGACCATATTTGACCCTCCAAAAAGTCAATCTCCCAACACTGGTCAAAAGTGCAAAGCCAAGCTAAAAAATGAGGCAGAAAGGTGATTTTTTGGGTGTTTTTGGCCATTTCTCCCTGCCAGAATATCCAATTTTTGTGTGCCACTAGTAAAAAGTTGATGTAGAAGGCCTTTTGAATCTAATGGTGGTGACCATTTGTCATTTTGAGGCTTGTAGAAAAATATTCTAACAGTCATACTGTCTAGTGACTATAAAGAAATGCACAAAAACTCAAAAATATTCAAAATTGCCCAAAAATTTGCCAAAATTTGTAGAATGGTTGTTGATGATGTATGTTAAGCGTGGAGGGAGGTATCAACAAGAATGTCAAGTTTTTATCCTTCCTTTTTCTTGGATAGGTTTTGCTTATGTTTCTCCTGCAATTTCTTGAGTTTGATGCTATAAACCTTATTTCTTGTGATATACCCGTTTGACAAGTTTTTGAGCATCTTGTTGTCCTTTTTTTCCTTGTAGAGGAGTTTCTCAAGATGGATGTTGACCCTATCAAGCCATGTCTCTCTGTCATCTTCAACCTCTTTGGAAATCCTCTCCTCAAAAGTGAGTTTTCATTTTCAATTCTTTGCTGCTGTAAAGCCCTCTTAAGACCCCTTGTTTTTGGTATTTTTCTACTACTTTGGATGTCATCATGGTCAGGGTCATTAAGTGGAATCATAGCTTTACCTTTCTTTGTTTTGAGTAGCTCAAGCTCCATGAGAATTTTCTTATCCTTCAATTTCTTATTCTCATGATCAAGAAAAGAAATGACAAACTTAGATCTATCTAAGTTAGTCTGAATATCTCTAATTTGGGAATCCTTCTCCTTGAAAATAAAATTGGAGGCCTCACGGTCATCCTGCAGATCCAAGTCGACCAGCTCAAATTCTGTCTTTGTCTCATGGAGGTCTTCCTCCTCATGCCTGACTTCCTCATGAACATCTGCCTCTGTCATCTTTTTCTTTTGCTTCTGTACCTGCTTTGGTGATGAAGAAGGCAAGGTATCTTCCACAATATGTGGAGCAAACACCTGCCTATGACCTCTTTGATATGTTCTAGCCAATGTGCCCATTTCAGCCCTTTTAGGCTTGCTGACCATAACTCTACTAGGTGACCCAATCTGACTCTGAAATGGTGATGATGGTGATGAAATGGGTCTAGTAGGATGAGTTGATGAAGAAGTGACTGATGTGGGCTGAGATGGAGGAATAGATGTAGTAGGATGAGATGAGGGAGGCACATCTTCAACATGTTGAACTTGTGGAGCAGTGAAGATGTCATTGGAAATGAAAGTGTTCCATGAGATGTTCAATTGATTAAGATGATGGAGGACAATGATCTTGATGAGAGAGTGGTGAAAGAGGTCGTTCTTGTGCTAATCATAATCTCTCTTCTATATAATGTATGCCATTTTGTTAATGCTCCTGAATAGATAATATGGAATATTGATCTTCTTGACCCTTGTGAAGTGCATGAGAAATATAATATGGTAGATATAAATTCTATAGAAATTTCCTTCACAAGAGAAGTACTTCATGATGATTTTCATCATGGGGGAATACCTATCAAAGAGGTAATTGAAAGGAAAAATTTTCTTTACTTCATTTCAATACCTTGGATTGATGTATGGCTCATAATAGTGATCGTCCAAGTCTTTGGACTTGAACCACTTCTCACCTACATTTGGAATTCCAGTGGCATTTGAAATGATGGTTGAAGATATGGTGAAAGTCACACCAACAAGGGTCACTTGATTATCCTGAAGGTTTGATATGAAAAGTCTGCTCAAAACAGGGTGGTATTGGACTCTTTATATCATTTCACAAAAATGAAAGAATCTGAAATGATTGAAACAAGTGTCAGTCATGGGAGATGCCATTAGTTCTCTAGTGTTGGTGGGATCAAGTCTAAGAATCCTTCCTCCATTGTGTGGCTTTATTTCTTCCCTCTCTTCTTCCTCCATGTAGTCTATGTTTTCCTCGTCCATGGTATTTTGGTCTAGAAACCCTAGGGATGAGGAAATGGGAGTTGGGATAGGTTTAGGGAGTGGGGAATGGGGTCGGAAAAATTGGGAAGATAGGGGAAGGGGTTAATAAACTTAGGGAGGTGATGGGGGGTTAAAATATTTAGGGAATTTGGAATGGTAATTTTGTTACAGGTTTGATGGTAATGGGTTCCTAGGAAATGGAAATGCCTAGGATTTAGGTTTAGGGGAAAATGGATTTAGGGACAAAGATATAGTAATTTAGGGGTAGGGATGGGTTTGATAGTGATGTGGGAAGGAAATGTGAGGTATTAGGGAACCAAATTGGGAATAAGGGAATGATATTAGGGTTTTTGACCAGACAAAATCAAAATTTAGCATGAAAAATTAAACACCATGAAAATGCTCTTAAAGAATGCAAGGAGGTGGCATTTATGTCTTACTTACTTGTTAAGAGGTGGTAAGAACCTTTACTGGAGGTTAGGAGAAATTTGGATGAAGTTTGGAGCTTGCTGAGAAAAAAGGCCAGATGCACAGCACCCTCTCTGAAAGGAGCGCAACACACTTAGCAGATGCACATTGCTAGTTACAAAAGCACAATGCCTCTTGTCCATAAGCGCATCGCCACCAAAGAAATCACTCTTTCGCCCTTCAAACTGGAAATTAAAGCTGTTGAAGTTGTAGCTCGATGCTGTGAGGGACAAATGAGAGTGAATTTGATGTCTTGATGAGCTTTATACTTGGGGGATTTGATGTTTTGGGCCTTGGGACCCACTTTATCTTCTTCACATTCACCTTTGAACTTTGAAACTAAACCTTTTCATTATGACTTCATACTTTTACAATTGATCATTGATGGATTGAGACACTTTAAACTTTGAAATTTTGATGCTTTGGCATATGGAACTCTGAGTTGGCAGCTTGGGAGCCATGAACTTATTAAAAATTGAGTGACATAAAATTACATAATAAAAATAAAAATTACATTTTGAAATGAAAATTACTCCTTACAAATCATTTTTACATGGTAAAGAGAATTTTATTTGATCACTCTCTTACTTGCTGGTCTTATGCAATGGAAATAATGTGTTATTGGACCTTAAAAACCTTAGGACCTAATGGTAACCTTGAATAAATGGAATTCATGATGACATGACTAAGTAGGTGATGTAATATCATGAAATAATGAACTTTCAACAAATGACGAAGTGAGCTAACAAGTGATAAAATAACATTTTTGAAAAGAGTGAACTTTTATGAAAATCTGCACCAAGTGACCAAATTTTTGCATGACCTAGTGGAATGATAAAAAAATTCTGAGTGGGACCCTTAAAATGACATGAAAGAGTTAATTTTGATCACTGGTGGAAGGATGCAAATACTGACACTAACAAGAGCGGAGGGGGCCAATCCTCCTCCACGTGACCATGCGATGTGACCGAACTCCCAACTCAATCATAAACGCGAATTTTAAGTGCACTTATCCACCAGTTAAATACAGATTAACACTAATTAATCATCCTATTAAGTTGGTGGTGGAATTAGCAGCAACACTATTTTCAGCGGGAATTTCCAAATTTGTCGGAGTTTGTTGGAGTCCTTCCATATTTGGAGGAGAAATTGGGCGAAAGTTTGTCTTTGCCATAACTAAGTCAATTTTCAACCAAATTTTGCTCAAGGATAGTAATTATTAGCATATTGGCATGCCCTGAATCCATTGGAACATCTTGCAGAGGCAACGGAGCTCATATACATGTGTTGTTGGTCACTTGAATAATTTTGAAGCCCAGGTCCACCAAGAGGGAAGGCCATGCCCATATCAGCTGAAGGCCAATTTCAGTGAATGAATAGTCAATTTTTGATGTATTTGATGCTTTGAACATAATGGTATAGTTTATAGAGGTGTTGGAGCACATCTAAAGGTTATTTTTTCAATTTGGAGATTAAACAAGCCCATGGCCACTGAGATTGGAGGTCAAGCCTAGAGGAGTTGTGAACCAAATTCAGTGACTGAATAGTCATTTTTGTAGTATTTAAGTGTTCTGAAGTCAATGGAATAGTCAGAAAAACCATTGGAGTAATACTGGTTCTTGTAATCAGACATTTTACTCATAATACCAAGAGGGCCTAGCTAGTTAAAGCGAGTCCATGGAGATGTAGCCCAAGAGGGGTGAAATCCATCATCATCCATTGTGTCATGTGATTTATGCGAGTTATGTTTCTGCATTTCATTTATTGTATATGAGTTTTTAATTGTTAATTAACTCATAATTTGATCATCAAAGACACATGAAACTACACACATAAACCCCTTCACAAGTGGTTGACATGAGTCGATCCTTAAACACATTTTTAATACTGATGAGGGAGATTGCATAGCAATAACAAGTTTTGCCATATTCATATCAAGTTGGTATCAGAGAAAAATTTTAGCTCGTTTTAACCAAGGTTAGACAATTCTTCTATAGCTATTGGTTGTTGAATTTGTGCAAGGAGAATTTAACAATTTGCCAAGTTTATGTATGAAGGAAAATAAGTCAAGATTGAGACTTCAGATTCTCAAATCACAGAAAACAATATTTGTATGCATTGCATGTGTGAAGGAAACTTCATTAAGTGATGTTTCTAGTCAATCTTCCTTACAAAAACTCTTTGATAAAGAGATGTTGCAGAAACTCTACATCATGATTGATAGGATGCAAGAGAAGTATGAAGATAAGAGGGAGATAAAAATACTTCAAGAGAAGTTGATTTCCATGAAGGAGGAGAGGAAAGAGCTTCTTTAAAGGATGCACATGATGGAGGTTCAGATCCATATTACAAATGAGAACTTAACAAGGATGCATGAGATGGAGGCTCAACTCCATGTTGCCAAAGAATCCTTAGCCAAGCATGTGCTTGAAAGAGAGGTAAGCAATTCAAGTTTATATTCAATTTCCTCTTAAGATGAATGTGTAGGAGCTTTTTAAAGACACACTAGAGGAATAGGGTGCATATTATTGATGAATATGGGCTATGAAGGCAAAGGGTTAGGAAAGCATGCACAAGGCATAGTTGAGCCAATTGTTGTTTAGGAAAGGCATAAGTATTTGAGTGTTGGTTTTGGACATCATGAAGGAGAAAGATTTAAAGACAAGGAGACACATGAAGGTGTTCCAAGAAGAACTTTCATTTCATGTTCATTACCTCAATCTTGTGAAGATTATGTTCATGAGGAATGAAAAAGTTTTCATCCACTTTGCAAGAAGGTGCTCATAAGCATGAAACTAATTGAAGCAATTGTTGGTATTTCGAAGAGAGCCACTGCCTCATAAAATTCACCTCCTCAAGAAGGCGACATAGGTGAATGTTCAAGGTATAAATATACTTTTAATCGGGTTGCTTTTGATTATGATAAACATGGAAAATTATCACATAAGATTTGGAGAAATTTTTCATGTTCATTTTGTGGTTTGGATAACCATAATGTTTCAAGATGTTGGAAGAAGATAGCCATGCACATTAAACTATTAAAGAAAAGGAGGCAGAAAGCCAAAGACAAAGAAAACCATGTTGAAAAGAAGAGGAAATCGTTTTCACTCATTTCCATAAGAAATGTCATCTTGTAGACAAGTGCTGGAATTTGTATCCAGGAAGTCATCCAAAACATTTGAAGATAGTGGAGAAAGAGAGTGGAAAGAATGGAAAAGAAGATTCCATAATTGATGTGGGTTATGATGATTCACATGATGATGATGTGCACCTGAAAGAAGCGCCATTGACATGGTTTGGTAAGAGATTGTTAGATTTCTTATCCAATTAAGGCATTGCATTTCTTTTGATGTTGATGCATTTCTTTGCCAATGGAATGCATGTTGCATGTTTACACCAAGAAGGTGATTGAAAATGGAGTATATTGGCTCACTTTATTGCAGAAAAATTTGTTCATATCAACTTTAAGTAAATGTACATATTAATGTAGTTCTTGTACTTATGATTGTGCTTGTGACAGAGTTGAATAATTGTATACATGTTTGAGAGTTTGTGTATGAACAGTGGAATTTTGATGGTTTCATTGTGCTTGAACATGCATGAGTAATTGACTTGTGTTGGTCGATTGATTTTCTTAGCATGTATGTTGTAAATTTGAGAGTGTTGATCATTTGCACATGCACGAGTGTCAGCTTGTGTTGATCGATTGTGTGTTGCATGCATGTCATATCGACTTGGAAGAGTTGATTTTGTTTCCAAAGATGCAAATGCGATGTTGACGAAGTGTTTCATGATGTGAAATTATTTTTGTTTTGGGAAAATAATCGTCAAGTTATTTCACAAGCTTATGCTTGACTTGAAGAGTAAGTCTTTTGAAGAGGAATGTTTTTTTTGTCTTGTTTTTGGTCGATAAGTTTTGACACCAAGATGTGAGAATACATGGCGATTTTCACATGATGTGAAATTGTTGCTTTGAAGGAGAAAGAGGATATGTCGTCAAGTTGTGTCTGGCATGATGTGTTTGTTGTGACAAGATGTCAAGAAAGTTTGTAATCATTGTAGACAATTTTATATGCTTACGCTAATAATAGAATGAGATGGCGAATTCGTTCTTCTAGATGTGGAATTTGGAACCGTGGAGGTAAAAGAATGGTCATTTCTTTTCTTATTTTTACTGATGTTGGAAACTATTTGTTGTATTTCACTCATTGTGCAAAGGAGGAACACAGATTCTCAGTGGGAAGGCACTGAGGAATAGATTTGGTACATCAAAAGAGTTTTATCAACAAGTAGCCAACAAGTGTTGGATTGGGTCAGTACCAAAAGAAGAACAATGGTTGAATAGCCAAGCCATTTGCAAGGCAAGGCAAGGCATGTCAGTGACCAAGTGGTTGTCATAGAGATTTTTCCAAGTAGAATCAAGATGATAGAGCTTGGGAAATAGAAGAGAGTTCAGCTCTTATGAGATAACCAACTTTTAGAGGTTCAAAAGCATGTAAGTGGGAAGGAGTGATCAGAATCTAGATCAGGGGCAAAAATTAGATAAAAAATGAAAGTTCTCAGAATTGCACCAAACCAGAATGAAAGCGACCGACCCATTGCAAGGAATCCAACAAACTCATTTCATTGAAAAACGAGTTCGAATAAAGGATTTATGGTCCACTGATTTTCGTTCAGAACATGCAAATTTAAAAAAAATATTTCAGAACAGGTACAATTGATGACATGGTAGTCCAGTCAGCATGCAGAGAATCTTCTTCAGTTTTTGTCCAATGGGACTGTGACAAGTGTCACTATTGGATTCGCCAGTTTGGTTTGTGAAGGTAAAAACCACCCAATATCCTCCAAGGTTTAATGTGGGTCCATCATATTCATGTGTGAGAAATTATTATTTTATTATATATTAAAGTTAAATTAATATATATATGTATATATATATATATATTAAAGGGCCCACCATGCCATAATAATATGTGCCATACGTAATGTTTTAAAATGCCTCACTTTTTGGGTTTTTTTAATTTAAATGTGGAATTTAAATATATATATATATATATATATAAGGTTTTTAAATTAATATTAAATCTTAATATATATAATAATTTAATATAATTATATAAAATATAAATTATATTATATATATATATATAAGGTTTTTAAATTAATATTAAATCTTAATATATATAATAATTTAATATAATTATATAAAATATAAATTATATATATAATTTATATTTTATATAATTATATTAAATTATTATATATATTAAGATTTAATATTAATTTAAAAACCATATATATATATATATATTTAAATTCCACATTTAAATTAAAAAACCCAAAAAGTGAGGCATTTTAAAACATTACGTATGGCACATATTATTATGGCATGGTGGGCCATTTAATAAACGGTGGCATGCATTTTATTAAATCATACGTTGCAAAGGTTTAATATGTTGGGCATACAAAAGTGAGGCATTTTAAAACATTACGTATGGCACATATTATTATGGCATGGTGGGCACATGTTTAAAGTTCGGACAACGTTGCACAAAGGTTCACATATTCGTTGCAAAATATGTGTATGGAGGATCAATGTCGAGGTTCGACCCTGTGACCTCCCCCCAACACTAAGCACATTTACCATTGGGCCATGGACCCTATTCCTTGAAACGAATTGCGCTGAAATTGTATTTGACGTGTACGCAGAATCTAGTGGTGGGAGTGGAGCGAGCCAGCTTCGCGGGTGAACCCTCCTGCACATGACCATGTGATGTGACCAAACTCCCAACTCAACCATAAACATGAATTTAAGTGTGATTATCCACCAGTTAACTATTGGGCCGCTAATATTTTATTATTATTATCACTTTTTAACACCTATTTCATCCATTTCTACTCTTCTTTATCATGTCATTTATCATAATTTATCATATAATTTCATTTTATAATTATTTATGTTCTTATGGATAAATATGATTTCTTCTCCTTTATTTTTAATAAATTGATGATTATGCATGATTTTACCAATTATGGTTTATTAATAAATTTGTTGTAACATCACTCACCATTTTAGCCTCCAAGATATTTTCCAGATTGCAGAGTTGATCTCCAGCTCATCATTAAATATGTCAACTCAGAAATTCGTTGGAATAAGAAGTGACAGTTTTTCATTGGACGTATTGGGCAAATGGATAAGAATATGAAAAATCCGAAACATGGGTTTTGTCCAGAATGGACCGAGTTAACTTTAGAAAATAACAGTTTTCCCAAATTCGGCCTGTATTGAGAGAAACAGAAGGTTCTCTGAGGATGATTTTCCCATTTTTGCTGTTGTGGCCGTTTTCCAAATTCTTCCAGTTGCAATACCAAATTCGACCTGTTCCTGTTAAATGATTGATGGAAGATATGATCTTGCTGATCAATTGGTTGTGAGAAATCCAATTTTGTAATAGGAATCATTTTTAATCATATCGGTTGTAACTTTTCTTTTCTCTATGTGTATTTAAATCAGAACAGAGATCAGAGAAGGAGGGGGTTATTATGGGGATTCATGATGGATGATTAGAGAGAGAATTAGATGGATTATTAGATTAGAGATAGATAGGATAGGATAGGAGGAATGGGAGAATTACTATTGAAATTGTAACTTTGATCATCGACTCTCGCTATTGAAGCAGAGCACGAACTTGCTGTAATGATTATGCAATAATGAATATATAAAAAACAGTTGTAGTTCCTTTGCATCTCCTGAAGTAATCCGGCGGTATTCACCGGCGGCTAAGGGCCCGGCTCCTGGTGGATCTACTTGCAGTTCCTATACCATATAGTGTGGTTTGCCTTATTTCTGATTTCTGCAAGTGTGGTTTGTTTACTGATTACTTTCTGCAATTGAATTGCGTTGCTGTTCTTTTCCCTCATAACAAGATCATTGATTTCTGCAAGTATATTGTTGTGTTGCTCATTCTAATTACAGAGCTTTGTTGTTCATTTCAGTAACTTAGTTTTGTTGTTCATTGCAGTCACATAAGCGTTGCTGCTCATTTACTTTTTGCAATCATTTAGTTTTTCCTTCTAGCATTCTTACATTTAGCATAATTATCTCATTTCCATCAGTTGCAGTAGCATTATTGATTTAATTCATTGCCATTTCCAATTGGTTATTTAGTGTGCTGTGTGTGAGATCAAAAACTGTAAAGAACATTAGCTATTGCTGTCAAATCTCTCAGATTGAGGATCTTATTTATGCTTGATTAGTTTACATCAGTTAAAAGATGAATGAGTTATTGCTATTGTATCCTCGACTGATAATTGTTGCTACTTTGTTGAATGGATGATTTAGTTTTAGAGCATTGAGTTTCCTTTAGTTGCAAGTGGGATTTATTAAAAGCATCCATTTATTCTTGTATTTGAAAGATATATACTACATTTTAAGAAGCATTACTCTCTGGGATTATAGCGTGCACATATTGTGTACACTCTTGAAGTAAGAGGACTTGCCCGAGTTGATAATTAATGTGGGATAAATAGGAGTTTTAAAAGGAACCTTTTAGCAACCAACATTAACTACATATTAAAAATAATTAATCATCCTATTAAGTTGGAGGAGGAATTAGTGGCAATGCCATTTTCAACTGGAATTGCGAAATTTTTCGGAGTTAGCTGGAGTCCTTCCAGATTTAGAGGAGAAATTGGGGAAAAGTATGTTTTTTCCATAACTGAGTTAATTTTCGACCATTTTTATCTCAAGGATAGTAATTATTAGTAGATTGGCATGCCCTGAATCCATTGGAACAACTTGCAGAGGCAATGGAGCTCATCTAAAAGTGTTTTTGGTCACTTGAAGAATTTTGAAGCCTAGGGCCACCAAGAGGGAAGGCCATGCCCAGATCAACTGAAGGCTAATTTCAGTGAATGAATAGTAAATTTTTGATGTATTTGATGCTATGAACATAGTGGTACAATTTATAGAGGCGTTGGAGCATATCTGAAGATGATTTTCTCATACCCCATGGCCCCCGGGATTAGGTGTCAAACCTAGAGGAGCTGTGAACCAAATTCGATTAGGTGTTGCTACATCATCTACTGTTGCTACCTCTTCGATGTTTACTATGACACCTGAGTCTCATATTTAAGGTGGTTCGTATGTCCCACTGGGTTACCACTCTTTATCTGGAACCTACTCTGGTGCCTGCTCTAGTCCATGGACTTCGCCCTGTCATCATCTATAATTTTATCTGGTTCCTCTCTTACAATTAATGAATGACCTGATCCTTTATTTACATCTTCAACTCAATATCTAACTGGTCCTTCTGACTACCTTACATCTTATCTAGTTTCTACTGGACTCCCACCGCATGAAGGTCAGTATGCCCAATATTCTTATATTCCATATGCTGGGGGGCAACCCATGGTTACCCAATATGGAAGTACTCTATCATCTTTAGGTAAATATTATGTTGGAATGCCTGTTTGTCAGTGGTAGCCTACCTTGCCTGTTCAACCACAAACGGTTGTGTACTCATATAAACCAGTCCAACCTGTTCCATTCGTACCTACTACACTAGTTATTACTTCCTTACCCTATTTACAAGCTCAGTTGGTCATAAATCAACCCTTTCAGGCGAGTCCTTCAACCATTTATTCTCAAGTTTCGGGTCTATAGAATTTTCCTCCCAAGGTTGGTTTACAATGACCGTCTGTATCAGGAATTCCTCTACCACGAGCTAGTTTACCCTTATATGGGATGTCACAGGCTTCTACAAGTCCCGTATATTCACAAACTAGTCTAACCTATTTTGTTTTGGGTTATAATCCTGGTGGGAAACAACCGTATTATAAAATCCCGTGGAAGCCACAACCTCCTCCTCTATCACAGCCACAAAAAAAATTACAACAATATCAAACCTACCCTGGACTTGGTCAACAAGCGTATGCTGGGATTGGTAAACAAGAACCTTATCCACATTCCGGTCAATAGTTCTATCAAGGGTTTGGTCAAAAAACTTACCCCTATCAGTGTCACTAGCAGCAGATTCCTTATGTTGGTGCATAACGACCTATTTACTAGGCAATTCCATCTTACCCTGGTTATGCTTAACCTGATCTAAGCCGAAAATTTCCGTTTGTTGCAACACTAGAGTTACCCGATTTAAACTGGCTTACTAATGATCCCATTCATTATTCACCTTGGTGGTCGATGATTCCTCATAAATTACCCTTTGATATTTCAAAATTCAATAGAGACCCTAGAGAAGATTTGTCTACACACGTTATGACTTATTATTTATGGTGTTCCTCAAACTCCTTGAATGATGATTCTGTTAGTCTCTATCTTTTCCAACGAACATTTACTGGTTCTATTTAAAAGTGTTATATTGAATTACCACGAGATTCTTTCGATAACTTCACGTCTTTGGCCACTACTTTTCTAACCCACTTCTAATTACCTATCAGATATGAAACTAGAACGAAACTTTTGACCAAATTTAAATAGATGACTGCTACTCACATATTAGATCACATACATGAGTGGCATCGTTGTCATCTAATGGTTAAAAACTTCGTTCTAGATCAACTTTTAGCTTGGTGGTTTATAAGGTCCTTATTGCCATCTATCACCAAGGACTTGGCTAAAGGAAGTCTTTTCACTAAAGAGCAAGTAATTGCTCATGTCCAATATCTGGGTTTGATTTATACTTAGTCTGGCACGCTCTATGAAAATATTTCGAATACACCGCAACTGAATTTTACTGTTCCTCCTCCTCCATCTGGTAAGGACTCGAATTCCGATGATGGTGTGATTGGTTCCGCTAGCACTCAGCCAACAAGTCAACCATCTATTTCCACACTTGCTGTGTCCAATCAAACTCCTATTGCATCTGATCCTACGTCTTCTTTCGAAATATATGTCATGTCATTATACAAGGGAAAAAGTGACAAGCAACTTGGAAGTAAGAAGAAAGGGAAAGCTAAGAAAAAAAAAATTCACCCCAAAAAGAAAAATCATATGATACATCTGATACTTATCAGAAAACTCGTTACCCCTGTTTGATATGTAATGAGGAGCATTTTACGTGAGAATATACTCACCACTGAGAAGTCTCAAATTTTCTTAAGACTTCTCCCGCATTTGTTGTGTTGCAAGACCCTTTTCCGAATCCGGAAACACATATGGTTGCTATGGATCTTGCTTCTAGTTCAAAAGTGCTTATGTTATCCACCACTAAACCTAAAACTGATGTTTTGGTGTCCACTCGAAGTAAATATTACGGTAATCCTCTTCCGTCGTCGAATAGTCAGGTTATAGATCAACCTACTACTTTGACTTCGATTTTTTATGATTCAATTCCACTTCCTATTATTCCTCAGTTAACAATAAAGCTGCCAAAGGGAGTTGTCCATAAATCGACTTTCAACCCTTGAGCTCGTGCAACTCAAAATTATAAATTAGTCAAAGATCTGGCTCAGTCACCTTCTGCTATTTTGACACTTTAGGTTCTTTAGAATTGTCCCTCCCAAAACCGTGCTTTGTTGTCGACAATTGGTGGAATCGATCCGATGGACTTTAATCTCGTAGTTTTTAACCATGCAGGCTACGTGACACAATTTCCAACACAGTTAGCATTTTTGATCCAAGTAAATGTCCTGAATCACCTCATTCATCAGACTATTATTGATGAAGGTGCATCTACTTGTATCATGTCTATGAATTTCTAGAAGTCACTTGGCTCACTACTTTTATCACAATTACCCACGATGTTGAAAGCTTTTGATGGTTGTACATATAAGCCTTGTGTAATTCTCAGTAACTTGGAAGTCAAACTAGGGGGAAAACTGTTATTATTGAAGTTGAGGTCATTGACAGACCCCTTGACTACAATATCTTACTGGGAAGACTGTAGGTTTACACTATGGCTGCAGTTGTCTCTACTTCCTTTCACATGATCAAATTCCCCAATAAGGGCGACTTCATAGCCATCGATCAACTCACCTTCTTCGCCTCTAGTTCCCAGGCAACTGGAAGCATTCCATTCATTAACGGACCCCGCCATCCCTTCAGAACATTGGTGTAGGAATATTTAAGGATTCTTCCCAAATGGACACCTTTTTGTTACTGTCACCTACGACATCGACATAAATCACAAAAATAGAAACCTGAAATATGATATATTCCACTTCCTCTGATTTATGGAAGATTCTCAATGATTATGGAATAGATAGGCTGGGTGAAACTATGCTACTAAGTCCAATAGAGCTCGCATAGCAATCAATCTTTTTGGCTTGTGCGACCAATCTTGATCCTTTGTCGCCGACTGTTTGGGTTGATCATTCTTTGGATTATGGTACTTCTTCTGATCCTTTTTCATGTATATTCTCCATTGATGAGAGAATTATGGAATCCATGATGCTGAAAGAATAACCATGGGCATATTCTCATCACTGATCCCATCTTCCATATTACATTGAAGATAGTCTAACTGAAGTATATCGCTATACAATCATTGATTTCTTTACGAATTCCATTTCTATCAATGCTGTCGATTTTGAGAAAAACCTATCAAATATTGAAGAAATTATTTCTATCGATATTTCAACCAAACCTGGTGTAGTAGAAAAACATTCATGTCAGTGAGTCTTGTTCTACATCTAAACTTGACACTTACCACTCTCTTTCCCTGAATTCTGTGATGTATTTTCTTGGTCGTATGAGGAAATGCTAGGCATCAATTCTAGTATCGTTGAGCACAAGATTAAAATATAGCCTGATGTCAAACTAGTATGACAATGCCTCCATCCTGTTCATCCTAAGAAGACTTCTTCCATTAAAGCAGAAGTTGAAAAACTTTTTCTTGCTGGTTTCATTTACCCTATTCCACTTACTGATAGGGCTTCCAAAATTGTTCATGTCATGAAGAAACAAGGGAAAATCAAAGTGTGCATTGATTATTGGAATGTTAATCATGCTTGTCCAAAGGACAACTATCCCACTCCATTTATCGACCAAATCATTGACGAATGTGCCAGATGTGAAATATTTTCCTTGACGAATGGTTTTTCCAGTTAAAATTAGATCAATATTTTCCGAGAAGACCAATATAAAACAACTTTTATCTGTCCCCGGGGTACATCTTTCATAGGGAAATGAATTATGCCTTCCATGACATCAAACACATTGTTAAACCTTATCTAGATGACTTACCTACGCATTCACGGAAACAGGTTGACCAACTGGTACATTTGAGAGCCATATTTTTACGATGCCGTTACTACAAAATACGCCTCAATCCACACAAATGTGTGTTTTGTGTCGGTTCTGGTCGTTTGCTTAGTTTCGTCGAGTTGAAAGACAGAATTCGACTTGATCCCTTGAAGGCTTAGGCCATTCTAGATTTTCCTGCTCCTTCCAACATACTTTAGTTACAAGGACTCCAAGGGAAGGCTAACTTTCTAAGGAGATTCATTCCCAACAACACTGAAATGGATAAAGGATTTACTCGAATCT
This sequence comes from Pinus albicaulis, assembly GCA_034641835.2. Taxonomy (NCBI): domain Eukaryota; kingdom Viridiplantae; phylum Streptophyta; class Pinopsida; order Pinales; family Pinaceae; genus Pinus; species Pinus albicaulis. Next base: position 1,033,231,014 of record CM076580.1, read on the forward strand.
TGAAAAAGAGGACTCCCTTCCATTGGGATGAGGTTGCACAAGCTTCTTTTGGTGCTCTTAAAGATACCCTGATCTGAGCATCATTAATGTATCTCCAAAATTATCAGAGAGATTATTTCCTGTATCTTGCCGCTGCAGATACAACCATCACCATGGTTTTAGTCCAGGAAGAATATGGGATTGAACGTCTGATCTATTATTTGAGTCGCAATCTTAATGATATAGAAGTTAAGTACACTTATGTTGAGAAGCTCGCTTTGGTAGTTTTTCAAGATATAAAAATATTTTTCCACTATATCCTGGTCCAGAAGACCATTGTCATTTCAGATTGCAACCCTATGATAAACATTTTGTCACATCAATTGCTAGAAGAAAAATACTCAAAATGGATAGTCATTTTGCAGGAATTTGATTTGGAATTCATCAAATCCAAGTCAAAGAAGTCTTTGGTTTTTGTTGAGCTTATCTGTGACCTTCCCTCGAGTAGCACTGAGTCTACATTGGAACCATCCATTCCAGATGAGTCTTTGTTTCTGATTGCTTTATCTGACCCATGATATAGAGATTTTCTGATCTATCTCCAACTGGCCAAACTTTTTGACCCGATACCTCTCGTTCGCAACAACGATGTATTCGATACTAAGCCAAAGATTATTTGTTCGTCAGTGATACACTTTATCGTCATGGTGTCGATATGATTTTACGTAGGTGCCTCACTCATGAGGAGGTCCAGAGAGTTTTAAATGATTTCCACACTGGTACCTGTGGTGGAAATTTGTCTAGTTTTTATACCACGCAAAAGATTCTCTGCACTGGTTACTTCTAGCCTACCATATTTTGTGACTGCATTCTCGCGGTCATAAGTTGTCATGATTTCTAGATATTTGATCGTAAAACCAGTGTGCTACTGACACCAATGCATCCTGTCAACACTGTGGAACCATTTTCCAAATGGGGCATTGAATTCATGACATGCAAAACTCACTCAATCGAGGGGCATGGGTATATTATTATTTTCGTCAACTATTTTATCAAGTGGGCTATGGCGATGCCTACATTTAACAACACAGGGGAGACAACTGCATTGTTTTTCTTTAACCATGTGGTTACTCGGTTTGGTGTGTCGCAAGCCATAGTTAAAGATCATGGAAAACACTTTCGAAACTACATGATGACTGAGTTAACTGCCAAGTTAGGTCTTTTTCATGATAGTTCTACCCCTTGTTATTTGCTTGCTAATGGACAAGTTGAAGCCATCAAAAAAATTCTTAAGCGTATGCTTCAACGAATGATTGGGGTTCATAAATGAAATTGGCATTTAATCCTATACTCGGCTTTATGGGCTTACCGAACCTCGGTGACAAACACAACTGGATTTACTCCCTTTCAGCTGGTTTATGGTCTTGAAGCTATCTTACCGATTCAATGTGAAATTCCATCATTGAAACTCGCAATTGACCTGCTACCTAACACTTCTAACGAAGAGACACATCTTTTAGATCTCATCCATATAAATGAAACACGTCATGAAGCCGCATTGGCCAACGAAGCATATAAGAGATGAATCAAGGCGCAATATGACCGCAATGTCAGGTCTTTCACCTTCTTGGAAGGAGACCTAGTCTTGATTTATGATTAGGAAGCTAATACGATAGGAACAGGAAAATTCGAACCATTATGGCATGGCCCCTATATTGTCAAGTGTGTTCTGGCAAAGGGCACCTATGAGTTGGTAGATTATGATGGGATTCCATTGTCTCAGCCTCAGAATGGGCTGTATCTCAAACATTACTATGCTTGATTCTGCATAGTAAACACTGTATGATAATTTATATATGATTTGATTGCATGTGTGTCTTTTAAGAGTTTTAATGTGGTTAGGATTTTTCTTTGCATTTTGTTGTAGATGTCGGAAGCTTTGGAACCATTTGTTGGTTATGCCAATGGTGCTAGTTGTAGTACGCATAATCTATCCTCTACAACATGGGCAATCCTCGCTCTAAGTGGTGAGTTAGTGAGTTTCCAAGTGATTTGTATCTGTCGATCCACTAACAATATTGCTGAGTGTAGTGCATTGATCGAACACCTCTCTGATGCCATTTCACTTGGAATTCACCGCATCATCATCAGGCTTGACTCACATCTTGTCATACTACAAATGACTAGTGTTTATATTGTTCGAAATCCAACTATTCATCACATGTTCCTTAGAGTTCGTCTTTTGGAAATACATTTTTTTTACATAAATATCAACACATTTCCATAAAGTTTAACACCTTTACTTATTCTTTAGTGAGTTATGTGTTAAACAAACAATTGCAACATATGTAAAGACAAATTTTCAATTCACATCACACAATTGAATAAGACTGTACATAACCATAGGAAAACATTGACAGTAAAAGGGGGAGAGGATGAACTATAGTTTTCTGTGTATCAATTTCAGAGCCGAAGGAGGAAAAAATGACACGTGGCCTGCCATACAAGTTCGCTCTACTAAACTAGTCCATAATTAGGTCATTGTGAGAGATTGGGCATAAATTTTCCTTGAAGAATCCAAATCATGTCAGACCTATGGCACTGGAAAGAAGAATCAGAGGGCTACTACAAGACGGAAGATCACATATTGGAGATCTAAAATCACAGAGATAAATCATATTTGTAATATTCCCAAATGGGGAAGCAACAATACATGAACACAATAATGGAAAGAACAGTGAATACATCAACACACCATGATATGAGACAAATGTACAACCATCTTATTAAACGTATCATCAAATAATAGGCACAAGATTTTGAGGATAAAGTCACTCAAGCAACATAAATCAAGCCTCTACAAGAAAAATATGTCAACGCATGAGAAATAGCTTCCATACAAATGCCTTGAGCTAAGACAACGCAGTTTTAGGGCATAAAATACTGCATAAATATAGATCAATGTAGATATGCTGTTATATAGCTCAAATAATGCTAGGAGTGAAGATCTAGCCTCATAGACACCTTTCCAAGAGAACCCAGGAAGGATTTCCGAAAATACACTCAAATACAAATGGTGATCTACAACCCTAGGGTTGAAGAAACACTGCAACTGAAGCCCCTAAAATAGAAGACTAAAATAATATGGATCTTATGTAGATCTCCTTGAAAGGTATCCTCCAATGAAAGGCTGAACCCATCACCTACAAGAAAACAGTATAAAAGAGCTAATAGATCCTCCTTTGAAACTGCCTTCCAAAATAACACAATTCCCAACTGAAACTGTGTTGTCACTGGATGTGATAGCTTGGATTGATGCCAAAGATCTGAAATATGCTCAAGAACCTTCTTTGATGATCTCCCAATGGAAGGAATCCTTCTTCCATTGCAAAAATAGTTTATAAAGTGGGTTTCTCAACCCTCCACTGCAACACCTGCAACACAACACAAATCTGAATAGAAACTATGCTGTAGCTGAATATTGAAGCTTGGCTAGAATGTCAGATGTGTTGAAATGATAGAAAAATACTCTCCCAAGAGGCCTATCAAGGAAAGAGGTGGGATTCTTGACTGGGAACACCCTGTGCTAAATAACACTGCAATCTTAGCTAAACAGCTGAAGAGAGCAACAAAGTCTAAACAGACATATCAAAATAATAATCATAACATCCCTCATATTGCCACTTTGTTCCCACCATTAATGCCACTCCTCCATAACAACGCTGTTTGATTTGGTCAAAGTTGACCAAGTATTCATGATCCAGTCCCTTTTCACACCTAAGAGTCTCCAATCCAATATTTTATTCCTACTAAGGAGATTTATGGGTCTCCCTACCCTCTTATTCCTCTATCTAAGAGAAAAATCAAAATTTAATATTCCAATTAGCTGTATGCTAATTTAGGAATATTACAGTCCTCCCCTCCCAAATGTTGCTTGTCCTCAAGAAAATGTAAGGATAGAACTGAAGAGCCTCTCCTCTTCCTCCTGTAGCATCTCCATGTGATAAGCTCCTCTAATGAACAAGATGCTATCTCATCAATAAGTCTCCAAGTTACTCCTCCCAAGTGTATAAGTATGCCTTTGGTGAAAATTCCAAATGGCTCTCATCATGAACAAGTGGAATATCCATGGAAGCAACTATGTGTGGTTTAGAGGCCTTCATGAGGCATGGGATCTGAAATATATTGGGAACTATAATTCCCATATGGAGCCTCCATCCCCAAGAAACTCATGAAACATCTCCTCCACCTTAGGCTCCTGCAAAGCGGGTGGGCTACATAGCTGAACATGATGGATCAAATTGTCCATCCCACACTGTCTCTCTCTCCACTTATGATGATTGTAGATCTGAAGCTGAATTTGGGCTGCAATAATGTTGCCTTCATGAAGAAAAAAAGAAATTGGATCCTCAAAGACCCAATCTTTGGTTCTTGCCCAAATTATTCCATATAAAATGAATATGACATTATCATCACATGGAATCCAAATTAAAGAGATACTAAAGGTTTTACATAGTGCTGGAAGGTACCAACAGTTTCTCAAGTAGTCATAGTGCAATTTTTCTAACTGCTGTTTTAGAAAATAACATGGCAAGTTGTCTCCTAACAAATTGGTAGTTGTGCATGTCATCACATCTACTAGTAAATAGTAAATGGCATTTTATATCAACTGAGCATATAGTAAATAGTACAACACTTTCCCAAAGCCATACAATAAATGGCTCTCTCCATCATAGGTGTTGGTCCCAAAATGACCATGAAGCCCAAATTGAGGCTTTCTCTCTTGTGGAGCAATGCACTGTATAGAGATGGTAAGAGATTGAAAATACTATGTTAGATAATCAATAAGTGCAAAAACACAATTTTAACCATGTACTGAGAGAAATATGATAATAAGATCCATGAATGAGCCCTCCATAGTGGTATGATATACTCCCATGAAGAGGAATGAACTATGTGCTACATGAAGATCTTTCTTCTTATGCTTGGAAATACAAGTCAAGAAGATCATATCATCGTAATTGATGTCTCCATCCACTACTCCACCACTCTCATCCCCTACTTTCCCATCAAGTGCATCATATGTGAAGTGATCCTGGGAACACTCCATTAACAAATCCAAGCTCCCAAGTGATAATGATGTTTGCCTTTGTAATAAGGCTCCTGTCATCTCATAGCTCCACTCTTTGACATGCCAAATGCCAAAGTCAACTACCATAATGCTGCTATACGTGGGAGATTCCTTCGAAAGTGGAAGTATGTCTTGATCCTCTGAGGCTAAGGAGTAGCCCATTTGCACCATGATAGTGCCATCACCTACTCCTGCAACATCATCCAAAGCATGGGAGAAAATCAACCCATAATCTCCCAAGAATTTCCAAAGAAACAACAACTCTTATTGCCTCCTCACACCTCCATCATACAAATCATGAGGTGAAAACACGATGATTGACATGAAGAATGTCATATCAACACAATGCACCCAAACTACTTGCTTCCATATGATGCAAGTTCCATGCCAAGTCCCATCCACCAACGTACTCTTTGAAATAGAATGTGTCATATGATGACCAAACTCTTTCAAGAGTAGCCAACTTAGCCTTGCCTCTTGCTACCCTGTGTCATAGATTTGCAAGTGGATTTCCAGCCTCTTGCTCATCAACATCACCCATCCAACCAATGGTGAGTGTTTATCATCATGCCCAAAATTGGTATTTCTCCAATGGAGAACACCATCCTCCCAAATCATATTTCTATCTTTGAATTTCATTGGATGTTGAAATGCAATCTCCTGGAGATCTACAAATGAATACCACTCATCAATGACCAAGTTGAATCCATAAGGATCCAAATAAGATGTAGGCAGAAAATTCTCATCAATATGTGAAGTGCTCATCAAGAAGTACACATAATAATAATGGAAGATGTCATCCCTCATAGGATAACCTCCATCAACCATCTGCCTATCCTCTACTATACATGTAGAAAGGTCATTGGAATGCTCCAATAATGATTAGGCCCCCAACTCATCACTGCTGCTCAATGACAATGATGCTGATCTTCATAATGGTGAATCTACTATATCAAGATCATGCTCAATGCTGAATACATATTTTTTCATTGCTTTGCTTAGGACAATGTTCATCCCATCCTCCGAAATTCTACATTCCAACCCCAAGATTTGTGTGCAGCTTAACAATGATACACTAAGATGACTATATATCTCTTACTTGAAAAAATCAAGGGCCCTCAGCGTAGTGATAGTCTGCTGCAACAAATCAACAAGGTGTTTTGACCCTAGGCCATGCATTTTCCCTGACAGCATGTTTCCATAATCCTCCATATGATGTGCTGAAATAATAGGAAATGGAAATATGTGCATATCTTGGTAAATATTTGGAACATCTTGTACTGCTACAAGGGTTCCTTCCTCTAATGTGATGGATTTCCCAACTACTGATGATGATGGCTGCTCTTCTATGGCTGCATCAGTGTTGGTACAAGTCTCCTCCTCCTCATGCATCTCCAGAAAAGTGCATGGGACTCTAGATGTCAAGAGATCAAGACCACTTTGCAAAGGTGCAAGCATTCTTTCTCCTGATGCAAGTGCTCTTGCAGCAAGCGGTGGTGAAGGCTTCTTCCCCCCTGATTTATTCTTGTCAAAATTCTTGATCAACCTTTGAGTAAAATATGCATATACAGTTACTTTTGCATGACTAAAATGGCTAAACCACCAAATGTTTTCTTCATCCTCAAGGTGCAACACTTCAATCTCAATAGCTTCTTTCTATATTATTGGATGTAGTAGGAAAATGCATCCAACCTCATTCCCTAAGCCCTTGCTATGCATGAGGATGACCCATCAAAGGTAGACAATAGAAATGTATTGCCATTTATTCTTCTATTGCTGCAAGGTCTCCTTTCTTCTTTGAGCTAAATGAACTATGGGAGAGTTGAATTCTCCTTGAAATCTCTAGGTTGAGACTTATATTATGAAAGATACTCACTTAGAATCTCATGATCTAAGTGTCTTCCATCTCCATGCCTTTTGTCTTCTTCTTCAAAAGAAAAGGGCATAGCATGTTTGTTTGGAGCTCTATGCAATACTGGTTTTTCTTTTTGTTGATAGGAAGTATCTTGAAACCCTAATGTGGTTTCACTCCTTTTATCCATTTTTCTTTGCTTGACCTCCTTGGTGAGGTCCCTCTTAGATTTGAAAAGAGACGAGATAAAACTCATCCTTTCCATCAGTCTGATCTCTTTCTCCTTCTTTTTTATTCTTCTGATAGCATAATGGCTGAGATCCATAGGCTGAGCCAAGATTATGCTCTGATACCATTGTAATATTCCCAAATGGGGAAACAACAATACATGAACAAAATAATGGAAATAAAAGTGAATACATCAACACACCATGATATGACAAAAATGTATATCCATATTATTAAACATATCAACAAATAATAGACACAAGATCTTGAGGATCAAGTCACTGAAGCAACATAAAACAAGCCTCTACAAGAAAAATATGTCAACACATGAGAAATAGCTGCCATAAAAATTCCCTGGGCTAAGACAATGCAATTTTAGGGCATAAAATACTGCATAAATATAGATCAATGTAGATCTGCTGTTATATATCTCAAATAATTCTAGGAGTGAAGATATAGCCTCCTAGACACCTTCCCAAGAGAACCTGAGAAGGTTTTCCGGGAATACACCCAAATACAAATGGTGATCTACAGCCCTAGGGCTGAAGAAACACTAAAACTGAAGCCCCTGAAATAGAAGATTGAAAAAATATGGATATGATGTAGATCTCCTCCAAAGGTATCCTCCAATGAAAGGCTGAACCCTTCACCTACAAGAAAACACTCTAAAAGAGCCAATAGATCCTCCTTTGAAACTGCCTTCCAAAATAATGCAATCCCCAGCTAAAAATTCACTGTCACTAGATGTGATAGCTTGGAATAATGCCAAATATTTGAAATATGCTCAAGAACCTTGTTTTTTGATCTCCCAATGGAAGGAATCCTTCCTCCATTGCAAAACTAGCTCAGAAAGTGGGTTTCTCAACCCTCTACTGCAACACTCTGCAACACAACAAAAATATGAACAAAAACTATGCTATAGCTGAAGACTAAAGCTTGGCCAGGATTTTGGATGTGTTGAAATGATAGAACAATACTCTCCTACGAGGCCTCTCAAGGAAAGAGGTGGGATTCCTGACCGAGAACACCCTGTGCTAAAAAACACTGCAATCTTAGCTAAACAACTGAAGAGAGAAACAAAGTCTAAATAGACATATCAAAATAATAATCATAACCTATCTCATATGGATGCCATCCTCTTCCTTATAAACAATGTGAGCCTTCTCACCTTGGTTCCCACTCATTAGTGTTTCCATCATCATGCAAAAAATCTCCCTCCAAAACTGCGTTGTCCCACCATTAATGCCACTCCTCCATAACGACGCTATTTGATTTGGTCAAAGTTGACCAAGTCTTCATGATCCAGTCCCTTTTCACACCTAAGGGTCTTTAATCCAGCTTGTAGATGACCTCCATTCACACTAGGAGTGTCTTTTATTCCTATTAAGGATATTTATGCGTCTCCCTACCCTTTTATTCCTCTATCTAAGAGAAAAATCAAAATTTAATATTCCAATTAATTGTGTGCTAATTTAGGAATATTACAAGATTCAATATCAAGCTCCTAGAAGGCAATAAAAAGCTAGATCATGTGTTGTCAAGGGCTGCAAAGGAGCAGAGTTTCTAGGGTAGAAAAGCAAAGCAAGGTGCAACAAAATGATGCAGCAGAGGTGAGTTCTACGTAAGTATCTTTTGTATATGCATGCTCATCTCTTAATTGCATTAGGTTCTTTGTATTTTATTTTTTTGTTTCTATTTAGCACTGACATATGCTCTGCAAGATGAGGTAAGTTTTGCTATTATCATGTCATGGGTATTTCCTTGAAGACTTTTTCCAGGTATTATATATTCATCAAGATAATACTCAATGCATGATCTAATGTTCTGAAGAGTGAGAAAGGGTAGCATGGTAAGAGCAACAATCAAGGTGCAGAATAGCAACAAGAAGTTCACTACATGAAGTCTTCAAGTGGGAAACATTGCATACAATCATTGTAAAGGTATCATTGTACTGAGTCATTGTAAAATCATCATTGTAAAATTTGTAAAAGTTTTTATCTACAAAGAGTTGAAGAGGCAGTTTCTGGAGGTTTAGGATCATCATTAGGTGGTTGTGTTATAGTTGGGGTTATGGTATAGTGTGTATTCTTCTTCTACATTAGTATATATCATTGTAAAGTGGAACATTTTCCCTGGTACAAGAGTCCATTCTTCTTTTATTCTTCGATAGGGTGGTAGGGTGGTGCTATGCTTGTGCATGAATTCACCAACATGTTCAAGCCTGTGAAAACTTCAGGGTGGTAGGGTGGTTCTAGGGTGAATTTTAGCTCATTGGGTGTTGGGGCATCCATTCAGTTTACAACTAAAGAATCTCAGGCATTGGAGCATCCATCCAGTGGGAGCTGGAGAAGAATGATTTTCTATATGCTAGGAAGTTGGAGCTTTATTTTCAATTGGAGTTGAATATTAAAGAATTATTAGAAAAACATTCAGGTGGTTTTTTTCCCAGAGGGGGTTTCAACCTTAAAAACTGTATGCATTTTTGTTCCTTTTGTTTACTTCTATCATTGTACAAACACTGATAATAATTGAAGATTAACTAATGCTTTGAAAGATTAATACTAATAATAATTGAAAGGAATATTGATTCACCTCCCCTCTCAGTATTTCCAACTGAGGATGGATTGAAGCTGGAGCGAGTTGACATCGAATCGATTCAACTAGTTGTAAATTCTCCTTCTATCTTATAATAAAGAGATTTTTTCTTTTCCCAATACATGTGTTCATGCTTTTATATATGTATTTTCAAATGAAATCGATTCAGTTTGATTAAGACGAATAGATCATATGCCTTTATATCATTTTCTGTCTTCTATTAGTAATTTCAGGTACCAATCAAATGAGTTCAGTTCGATTGGGAGTGACAGGAGCGACACAAGGGAGACGAAGAATAGAAAAGGATCACAAGTAGGTGTTCTTCTCTTATCTGTTTATCTTAAGGAAAATATGAAGTGTATTTCATCTGTTTTTCTAGGCGCGTCTACCATAATTAGGGAAAATTATCTATCCGTAGGTTTGATTTCCGTAAAACAACTGGAATATTTTGGACTGATATGAAAATTTCTACTCCTACTCCTAGATACAATATTTTCTTGCAACCTCTCCACCATTTCATTATCCTATGTAGAAGAATTTTCATCGTCATTAGGATGAATATTATCCTCACTATGATCATTTTGAACATAGTTAGGAAATTAATCACCATCATTGCTTGGAAAATATTCATTACCATCGTCACTTGAAGGAAATTATTCACTACCGTCATCCGCACTTTTGAAATCCTGACTCAGACGAAATTATTGACCATCTTCATCTGTTCTTTTGAAATCCTCCCTTGGAGGATTCAATTCGTCATCACCATGAGTGCCTTTGAAACACTCACTGAGATAAAATGCATTATTCACATCTATGCCTCTAAAATTATCATTTGCAAGAAACTCTTCATCCCCCCCTTCATAACTGGTGCTTTCTTAATCCTTAGGATTAAGACTAAGTGGAAAATATGACTCTCTATTCCTAGTCAAATTATCATTTGCAGTAAATTATTCATCCTCCCCTTTATCACTAGTGCTCTCATAATCCTTAGGATTAGGACTAGGTGAAAAATATGGCTCTCTATTCATAGTCAAATTATTATTTGCAGGAAATTATTCACCCTCCTCTTCATCAATGGTGCTCTCATAATCCTTAGGATTAGGACTAAGTGAAAAATTTGAATCTTTGTTTAATAGAAATTCTTAATCCTCCCCTTTGTTAGTGGTGCTATCATAATCCTTAATATTAGTACTAAGTGGAAACTTTTAATCTCTATTTAATGAAAATTCTTCATCCTCCCCCTACCCTTCCTCAATGGTTCTCTCATAATCCTTAGGATTAGTACTAAGTGGAAAATTTGACTCTAGAAATTATTCATCCCACCCTTCATCAGTGGTTCTATAATAATCCTTAGGATTAGGACTAAGTGAAAAATTTGACTTTCTATTTACAGGAAATTCTTCATCCCGACCTTCGTGAATGGTGCTCTCATAATCCTTAGGATTAGGACTAAGTGGAAAATTTGACTCTTTATTTACAGGAAATTCTTTTAATTTCCCTTCATCAATGATGTTCTCATCATTCTTAAGATTAGGACCAATTGGAAAATTTGAATCTCTATTCATAGAGAAAGAATTCCTTTTTATTCATCAATATGAATGGAATTGTTACGTGATGAAGATGTTGATGCTGCAGAAAGAATAACTTCACTATAAGAGGAAAACATGACTTTCAAACAAAATATGTTGAATGATACAATGCATTATCTCCCAATGACAATTTATAGCATAGATATTGAAAATTTCCCTCTAAAGTTTCCCCCCAATTTTTTTTGCCAAAAATTTTCCCTCCAAAGTTCCCCCCCAAAAAATTTTGTCGAAAATTTTCCCTCCAAAAATTTCGTTTGAAATATTTCCCTCCAGATTTTTTTTTCTAAATTTATTTGAAAACATTTTACTAAACTTTTAGTTTTGAAAAATTTCACCCTACTTTATATTCAAAATATCCACAAATATTTTCCTTTAATGCATTCCTTTGAAATTAAACTATTTTTTTTACTTAAATTATCTTACGTCACATCAAGTCTTCTCATTTTTGTTAAAAAGTTTGGAGAAATTTTGCGGAGGAGCTTTATTGTCATCGATAACACATTTAACGAGAGTTTTTCTCATTTAAAATGTTATTTTATTTCTATTTTGACCATTTCTAGAGAAATTTGGGGAAAATATGTTGTTTATGGTTTTTATGCTCTAAAACTAATTTTTTTTACTATTTTTTTCGAAGATTTTTTTTTAATATCATATTTTACAAGAAAAACCACATACAAAACTCCATTTTTTTTATATTTTTATAACGAAGAAGACGAAAAAAATCTCAAATTTGTAGGATTTTTAGGAGAAAAAATAAGAAAAATCATATTTTTTAGGGCTTTGAAATGAAAAAACTGGTGCTCATATATATATATATATATATTAAATTTTTCTTGGGGGGGAATTTCAATTCGTTGATTCAATATTTATGAAATCGTTGAAACAAGGCAGACCAAGGTTCAAATCCCCTAGGTGACTGATTTACGACAAGGAAAACATGCCATAAACCTCCGAAGGTTCACTAGTAATTATAGGTCAGGCAGGCTACTGGGTTCCTCCATGTCAAAAAAATAAAAAATAAAAAAAATCGATAAATGCAACTTTTTTTTTTGTGAGAGAATAGTTTTTTTTTTTGTGAGGGAAAAATTTATTTTGTTGTAAAGAAAAAATTATTATTATTAATTTTTAATATTTTTTTTTAAACAATATAAATTTAAACAAAAACTTTTATTGTTTTTTTATTTCTTTTTAAACAATATATATATATATATATATATATATATATATATATATATATATATATATATTTTTTTTTTTTTTTTTTTTTTTTTTTTGGTGGGTCGCAATTTTATTTTATTTTAAATATTTTAACTTTAAAAAAATTAATTAATATATTTTTTGGTTATTTTTTAAATTATATAAATTTATATTTATATTGTTTTTAAAATATAAATAGTTTTCAAATTAAACAAATTAATTAAACAAATTAAATTTATATTTTTTTTAAAACAAGTTTAATTAAAGAAAAATATACTGCTTAATCAAGATATGTGCTCTCTCTCTCTCTCTATATATATATATATATATATAGGAAGATGACATCAAAGGTCTCTGTGAATGTTACTGGAACAAGGGAAGTAATTACATCATCTAAAGCTACAACTAGATGCTCTATGAATACTGTTGAACATTCTCGAATTGAGAAACATCGTAAAAGTCAAGCAACTGGGCAGTCAAGTACATTCAATATTATTTTATAATGGAGGAATGCACGAGAAATAAATAAAACAAAATTTACATGGCATGTTAAAGATAGTGAAAACAATGAAGATATACATATCTATCTATATTGTGGTATGATTAACTTTGGTGAACCATATGAGGTGATCATAAAAGTATGAGACATATGTCTGGTGTAGAATGCATACATGTTCTTACAAAATTTCCCAAGACACAAGAAATATTTCATCTCTCAAAGGTCAAGTATGACACATATGAATAATCTATAAAGTTGTGTGAAGAAATCGAATCCAACATTACAAATAACATTGTAAGTATGCTTATTTATATTTATGTGTTATACATTATTGTAAGGATCATTAAATTTTTCATAAGTTATTGGTCATTGACATATTATATTTTGTTTGATAGGATTTTCCTGAGTGTCTTTAAATGATGTTGGAGGGTATTTATTATCTAGAGCCAACCGTTATGAATCTGATCAATAGTTTCCACATAGAGACAAAAGAAGATAGGAGAAGGAAGAAAAGAGAAATAACTCATGAAAATTCAATAGTACATACAGAGGATCTACAAATAATAACTACGGTGGATCAATCTAGTAAATCTAAACATATTTCTTTTGAATATGTAGAAGCTAAATTTGTAGATGAAAAATATGTTACCATTAGTGAGGAGGAGATTAGAACTATTGTTCAAAAAGAGAAAATAAATAAAACACCAAAAATAAAAATGGCCACAAATGTCTCTCTTCCATTTGATGATGAGGAGATCGTTTATATAGAAGAATTTTATGCAACCAACTCAAAGAACAAAAGAAAATATAGATCAACGACTTAAAAATCGTCCTCTTCGAGGGGGAAACATCCTTTGCATTACATAAATGAATAATCCTTGGATGATACAAATGATAATACATTCTTGGTATATATAGGCGTCTAAGTGGTTATAATATAATCAGAGCCTACATAACAATAATAATGTAATGACACACCAATAATAATAGTGGGATTTTATGAGGCACAACAATAACAATAGGTGGGATACTTGGGCACAATAATAACAATATGGGCTACACTAATAATAAAACTAATGGGAATACACTAGTATAGGGACCTAACATGCCCCTCTCCTTCAAAAAAGTGTACTACTCAATTCTTGAGTAGTTCTGTATGCTTCTATATAAAATTCTCATCCTCCCATGTGGAGTATTTAGCGGGTAAGATACTATGAAATTAATCGATTCCATAGTTGTCGAGTTCTTGTTTTTGTGAATTATTCAGGCTTAAAAATGATTTATCCTTATTCGTCAAGTTCTGGAGACACTGTTTGAATTGAGAGCTTCTCACCAATAACCTTATTTAAGTATGAAACATGGAAAACTAGGTGTACTCGGGAAGATTCGTGCAACTCCAATTTGTATGCCATAGTACCAATATTTTGAAACACCTTGTAAGGACCATAATACTGGGTGATATTTTATTATCCTTCTTAGCTTGCTTGAGGGAAATTTTTTGTATGGTTGTAGCAGTAAAAATACCTAGTCACTTACATGAAAACTTCTTTAACTTCGATGTTGATCTGCCTGTTGTTTCATTTGATTTTGTGCTAGAGTGAGGTTATCCTTTAAGATTTAGAGAACTTGTTGTTGATGCTCGATGTGATCTTCCACTGCTTGAAACTTATAATTTTCTCTTAAAGATGATGTGATGGATGGTATCCACAAAGTGCCATAAATGGGGTCATTTTTTCCGTAGTATGGAAGGAAGCGTTATACCACCATTCAACTAGAGGTAACCACTTGACCCATTGTGCTTGTTTATTAGATATAAAGCAATGAAGATATCCTTCCAAATTTTTGTTCTCTATCTCAGTTTTCTCATTAGATTGAGGATGATAAGATGAGATATGAGCTAATTGAGTACCAAGGCAAGAAAATAAAATTTTCCAAACATTTCTAGTGAAAATGGTATCTCTATCACTTATGATAATCTTTGGGTTTCCATGCATCTTTTGAATTTTTTCCATAAATGCAGTAGGAACTGCCCTAGCTTTAAAAGGATGATATAGTGCACAAAAGTGTGCATGCTTGGTAAGTCTATCAACTACCACCATGATGACACTCTTTTCTTCAGAATTGGGTGAAACTATGATAAGATCCATAGAGACATCCTCCCAATGCTAAATTGGAATGGCTAAAGGTTGTAACAGAGCCAAGGTCTTAATTATTTCAACTTTATTTTGTTGGAAAACAAAACATTCTGCCACAAAATTTTGAATATTAAGTTTAATACCATCCAAAAAAAATATTTCTTAACCCCGTAGTAAATTTTTAAAAATCCTAAGTGCCATCCTAAGGATGAAGTGTACAATTCCAAAATAATATTTTGCTTAAGTTGGGAATTCTTACAAATATATAAGCAATCTTTGTACCATAATGAATAATTTTTACAGCTAAATGTATTAGTTGTATTGGGAATTTGCTGCAGCTTTTGAATGAGTGTTCACACCTCTTCGTCATTCTTCCATTCATCCCTTGCTTCAGTTATCCAATTAGGTTGGATAATAGAAAAGGAACAAAGCAATGTTTCCACATCCTCATCGTTTATTGAGAGTCCACCTGCAACAACATATTGCTTCCATTTTTGGTAGATGATTTCAAAGTCATAACCCAACATCTTTGTGACCCATTTTTGCTGCTCTTCTAAAGATAATATTTGTTCCAAAAAGTATTTAAGACTATAATGATCTGTTTTTACCTTGAATTGTCTTCCCATTAGGTAAGGTATCCATTACTTTAGTGCATGTAGTATTGCCAACATTTTCTTTTCATAAATAGGTTTGTTTAAATACTTTCCTTTGATTGTACGAAAAGAAATGGGTCTTTATTCTTTGATTAAAACAACACCATTTCCATTTCCCAAGGCATAACATTCCACAATAAAGGTTTTTGTGAAGTCAGGCGTAGCTAAGACTGATGCTTGGAACATTTCCTCTTTAATATGTTCAAAGGCCTTAGTTGCTTTTGGAATCCAAGAAAATGCATCTTTACTCAATATTGTTGTTATATGTGCTAATATTATCCTATAATTCTTAACAAACTTGTGATAATACCTTGTCAACCCAAGAAATCCTCGAAGACGATTTATGGTTTTGGGGATTTTCCATTTCTTAATGGATTTAATTTTTATAGGGTCTACCTTAACACCCTCATGGGATACAACATGACCCAAATATTCTACTTCATGTACTCCAAAGAAACATTTGGAGGTTTTTGCGTATAATTGTTTCTCCTCCAATAGTTTGAGCACCCTGTAACATGTTGAACATGATCCTTCAAATTCCCTATGAAGACATCAATCCTATGCTCCTATGGAATATTAGTTACCCAGTTATTCAATTTTTTGGAAGTTCTCAATGTGCTCGACCATTGAACCCTTTTGCTTGAGATTTATCATTTGGATAAATAAGGCATTTCTCTTTGTATCCTAATAATATGCAATCATTTCCTCCATAAAAATTAACCAAGTGACAAGTGGTTTACGAGAACAAAGTCATCGATACCATACAAACTGATTGGGTTCTAAATATAAAGTTGCAATGCATACCTTCTATGTGTGTTGCACATCATGTAGATCAAAATATTGCTCCATCTACAGTATCCATGTTACTAGATCATTGCCATAAAACATCATCATAGAAATCTTTTGATTGTGGTGGTTCTTAAACCCAACATTAGATTGGTTAAAATCATAATTCATATTCCTTTTGTCCTCATCATGATTTTCACGAATTAGCTTGTTACCAATGGGAAGCCTTTGACAACTTTGTCAGCCCTTCCAATTTGACATTCATCACATCCATGTCTACTTTAAAAACTTTGATATATGCTTTTAAACCATCCTTCAAATATTCCATGTCCCATTTTATTTTTACTTCTAAACCAGCCATCTTAACATTCATCATTGCTTCCAATTCATTTTTGGTTACTCTTTGCAACAACGAATTTTTTTTCACTTGTCTCGTAATTTTGATTTATCATGTTGCATTTCTTCCTCTTGTTCATGCATCATAGAATATTTTTCTGGTTTCTTACTAGGTGTTTCCATTTTTTTGTTTCGAGGAATTTTGGAATCAAGTAATGATATCAATGCTTCACTATGCTCTTTGAATCACTTCAAATTGATTTTTCAAAAAAAGATATGCAAAATTAAAAAAATACACACATTTTTCTTGATTTTTAGGAGATTGATATTAAAAATAGTGTGTATATGTAATTATGGATCTCTAAGAGCTGAAATTTCGTCCTATGGTATCCCTACGAGTCTTCTTTCCAACCCCATAAGTCAGACCCAGATTTGACTATTCAAGGAAAAGTTATGCCCTATCTCCCACAATGAACTAATTATATATTGGTTTAGTAGAGAGAATTTGCACTGAGAGACACATGTCACTATTTTGACCTTCGACCCTGAAAATGATACCCAAACAAATAAAGTCTGTCCAATTTCAGTTAATTTTTACGGAATTCAAATATAATTCTCGGAGAGAAATTTAGGATGATTTTCCCTAGGTCACATGTTTGAGATGGAATTATGGAGCCTGAAAAAACCCTAACTTCCTTGGATCATATATCCGAAAATATAGCGAACTAGTATCTAAAATTCGTATATGATATTTACCAATACTTTGGATCTACTTTATTGAAATTTCTTCTTATAAAACTTAGTAGAAAAAAACGTTATAGAGAAAATGGAAAGATATTCTGTTTGAAGAAGTGAAACCCTAGAATCCAAAGTGCTAATACGAAATGTTATGCATCTAGCTCAAAGAACATAAGAAAAGATAGATCAATGACTTAAAAATTTTCCTATTCAAGGGGGAAACCCCCTTACATTACATAAATGAAAAATTATTGGGTGATACAAATTATAATACCTCCTTGGTATATATAGGAGTCTAAGGGGCCACAATATAATCAAAGCCTACATAACAATAATAATTTAAGGGCACAAAAATAACAACCGTGGGATTTTATGGGCACAATAATAACAACATGGGTATACATGTGAACAATAATAAAAATATGGGCTACACTAATAATAACAATAAGGGGAATACACTAGTATTATAGGGACCTAACAAAGAAAACATGTTAACCGGTAAGAAGAAGTAATCAAAAGTTGGTAAATATGTAAAAATCATGGGAAACAGTGAAGACCAGAGTGAAATCTCTAAAGGAAAAAAATAAATCATAACACCAGGTGTTGATTGAGAAGATGGAATTATTAAAAAAAAAAAAAAATCTATTCGATATCACTTGATGAAGAATAAATTAATTAATGGCGACAAAACATTTCAGCTTAATGTCAGCCAATTCTATAGGCCAAATGAAGGACAATATCAATATCAAATTAGAAATCCACATCACCTACATGTCCATAACTTGAAAACATTGTACAAGTACAATCCACATGCACATGTGGTGGATTATGTGGTCCTTATTGATCCAAATCAAGTTCCCAACAAAAATACATTTGAGAGGACACGATGTTTTAAATACAAATATTATGTAATTGGAGGGAATCCTTCAACAGAGGCTAGAAGATAACTGATCGAGGAATATCCTAATAACTTTGTTTTTGAAACAATGATGATGCATCATTTATGTTGGTTTAACATAAATATACACATAGTTATTGGCATGGGACCATAATACAAATAATGAGTATAGAATGTCTATGAATTTCATCCAAAGGGTTAGATTTATTCATAGTGAATTTGAAGAAAAATATGGTGGGGATAAGACAAAGGTCAGTCTATGCTTTCAGAAGGAGTTTTGTATGGGAATAGGTTATCAAAGAGGATAAAATCAATTCAAAAGGTGGCAAAGTAAATTCAAATTTATTCATAGGTATGGATAACATTTTCCATTTGGGATTTAGAACTAGTGAGATATGGGAATTGATTGATGAGATTTCCAAAATTTGGGAGAATATTGCCATAAAAAAACATAAGGTTAAAAATTCAAAACCCTTACTATGTACCATAAGTAAGACACGTCCTGAAATAAAGCAAGTTGTAGATGATATGACTATCACACCTTGGAGAACAATGTAAGGAGTGAAGGATGACAAACTAGTCAAATAAATACTATGTCATGTGAAGTCAGGTGAATTATCATTGGACGAAATGTGCTCAGAATTTCAAAAGTAAGTTTGTTGATTTATTTTTCCTTTTTCTTGGATTATAATTTTATTTTAAATATAACATATTTTTGTTGGTGGTACTTGTTATACATATCACTATATTAACAATTTTTACTTTATTTATTCAGTCATCAGATTTATATGAAATTACAAGAACATATTGTTAAAATGTTGAATGAATAGAGTTGGGATGATGTTGTATGCAACTAACCAGAATCAAGTTCTACAACAACACTTAAAGATTTTGATCTTGCATTCAAAAATGTATTTTGATATATAAATTCATTTTATTCATATGTAAACTATTTTTATTTAATTACTTATACATATTTTTGTTTACTTCATTAAAGATGTTGAACAATGATGCAAATGGAGTACCAAATACTTTCAAAATATTTATTGAAAAAATTAAGTTGGAAAGGCTAAGAAATAAGCGTCTTAGGAATGTTGAAATTGATCCTACTCTTACTCATTTTATTTGGAATGGGCTTGACACTATACAATATAAAACAATACAACGTGATTGTGAAGACATTGCAAAACTCATACCTAAAAGGAATATGCCCTAGTTATTGCAGATATTCCTCATGGTTTACATTTCCAAGACATTGGATATGATAGTAATCCTTATACTTATCAAGATTTTAATAAAGTGGTTACAGGATTTCAAGAAGTAACAACATCACCACTTTGGATATTTGTGGCATTTCATTTAGGCACACAAGTTTCAATGTTATTAAAAAGCTTCAAGGGAAAAGAAAACTTAAGGATGCAAATTATGTGGTAAGACATTGAAATTGTATGTTTGATT
Organism: Pinus albicaulis; assembly: GCA_034641835.2. Taxonomy (NCBI): domain Eukaryota; kingdom Viridiplantae; phylum Streptophyta; class Pinopsida; order Pinales; family Pinaceae; genus Pinus; species Pinus albicaulis. The sequence goes on from CM076580.1 coordinate 1,033,251,088, forward strand.
AATGTTAATTTTTTATTTATTTATGTACAAGTTAATTGAAATTTTACTATGTAATCTTACATGCAAAATTAAAATCTTATTTGTTCCGAAGATTAGCCAATTATAAGTGATTGTGAGTTCATTAATGTTGAATGTTGGACAAAAGACGATAGCTATAAGCATATTATTTTGAATCAAGTAGATGGAAAGAGTCATAACCAAGTACTGGTTCATGATGTTGTTGTAATAAAACTTACATATGAGGATAAATATGCAAAAGGAGAGATAGTTAAAATATATCAAAAACCACAAGAATTGATTAAATATCTTATAGATTTATTTTCAAATGAAGGAGACTCGGTTTTGAATTTATTCTCAGCTTCAGGTAAGTTTCATTATAAAAAATTGAATTTTAATATTTTCTTTTTTAGTTTTTATGTGTTTATACTAATTTACTTAAACATTTCTTTTGTGCTTGATGATTAGGTACAACACTAGCATGTTTCCTACAAAAAGGAATAAATTGCACTTTCATTGAAAAAGACTCACTACAATGCAATTTTATTCAACAAAGAATTAATGCTCTTCAATTTCTTCCAGATGTAATGCAAGAAGTTGGTTTGAGGAAAAGGGATTTTAATGAATCACGTGTGGCAAAAAAGGAAAAGGAACCTCAACCACTGTTAGAAGGAATGATTGGAAAAAAAACACTTTGGGAGATTTGCAAACATCAAAGATCCATTAGAAGAGGAAAATGACCAAACTAAAGAATAAAATATTGTGGAAAAAGACAATAATGAAGCTCTAGAAGATAATGAACATGGATTATATGATATTATTGATTAACTTTAAGTTATGCTTGCAAATCAAGCTAAATTTTGAGAGCTATTCATTAGTTTTACTTGTAATGTTTTGACTTTGAGATTTTATTAGAAGAATAAGTATTTGATTATTGTTGTTATGTGTTTAGTATATGTATTATGTGCTTTTCACTTTAATTTTTATGTGAATCATTATTTTTTGTAAAAAAACTGTGATTACTATTAATTTCTGACATAAAATTAATAAAAAATGTTATTTTTTAGAAAATTTTTTCTTAAGATGTTCCCATAAAAATCGTTTATTTGACACGTCATTTTTAACAAAAAGTCTCAACATGTGTATTTTTTTGTCAAATGTTTAAAATTATTGCCTTTTTATTGACAATTATTTAATGTGCATTGAAATATTAATTAAGGATACATAAAAATATAGAAAATAGTACTTAAAATATTGACCCTTTTTTATTTTTTATTTTTTTAACTATGTGAAAAAATGAAAATTTCATTGCAAAAAAATTGAAAAGAAAAACAAAAAAACAAAAAAATGTAAATACACTTAAAAATAAATATCTCAAGGAAGAAGAAGAAGAAGAAGAAGACATTAGAAAATTTAAAGTGTAAAAAATATGCCCTCTAAAAAAAATGGGTTGACGCTGCATCAACACTTTTCAAAATCAAGATGAAAATCACTAACATTTAAAAAAAATTGTTCATACTTGATACATAATAAAATTTAAAGTGCCAAAAGTATGATTAAAAAAAGGTGTATTCTGAATAACCACTTTTCAAAATTGGGTGATTTTTTTGCTACCTCAAAAACATGGGTAATCGGTAAATTTCTCATCTGATTGGTAACTATGTTGAAAGTTTAGCTACTTTGGGATGCATATTTATCTTCCATGCATCGAAATAACTTCATTTCTTTGCATGTTTCACAAAAAGCAATTACACGACTAGAGAAATTAGTACACCTAAGTCTAATTATGTGGGCCACTTTGCCAACTTGATTATAAATTAAATATTTCTCTTGGGGCCCACTTTGTGCAGAGCAATGAAGCTTACCATTTTATCTCTACACTTCTCCACAAAATTTAGCTCCACACATGCCTTTCTTTTGCACATACTTTATCTCTGCACATACTTTAGCTAGAGTGATAGGTATCCCCTGTTCAAAATTATTTCCAAGTCTAAAATTGGTGGAAGTAAGCCACTTATTGGGAATACAATTGTAAATTAAATATCTCATTCTGTTCCCACCTCATGCAAAGTAATGGAGTTTAGCTTATGCTTTTATCTCCGCACAGAATTAGGCTCTGGACATGCCTTGCTTCCACATAGACTTTAGCTCTGTCTAGACTTTAGCTCCGCATAGAATTTATCTCCACATAAAATCTAGCTAGAAATTTTCAATGTGTGAAAGAATACACTATGTCCAAATGTACGGTTCGGAAGCAAGCTTTGTGTGGAAGTAAATTATTTGTAGAGATAAAGCATGTGTAAAGGTAATAGGGTAGTTTGCATTGCTTCACACAAGGTGCAACCAAAAGACAAACTTTAGCTCTGGACATGTGTTGCTTCCACAAAGACTTTATCTCCACACATTTCTTACTTGTATACATGCATTAGTTCTGCACATGCCTTTGTTTCCAAGTAGAATTAGGGGAATTACATTTGGACATACTATCTTCTTTCACACATGGAATAACTGTATCCCACCAAAAATGTAGGAAAAAATAAATCTTTTCTAGAAAATTAGAGAAAGTGTCATTACTCATTCATGAATATACATGGCCGTGCATTAGTAAAACACATACAAAGAATGTCAAAGATCATAATCGATTTATGAAAAAGCAGTTATACTTATCTATGTATCTTGAAATGGTTGAACATACCATTTTTAGTCTGTGTACACCACAAATTTGTTGCAACTGACCACTCCAAGATGAATTCAAAGTTTGAGGATCTAAGTGGTCAATGGAATTTACAAAAATATTTAGTTAAAAAATAATTAAGGCAAGGAGTTCGTTTTCCATGTGGTTTATCGAATGTCTACAATAGTAAGCACCACAATGACCCTCTAACCAAACCATAATAAAGTACAGGGATTTACCAAAGGCTCGATAGTGTATCATTCAATTTTAGAAGGTTGAATACACTATGTGGGTGCTTTATAAACTGGTTTTTTGAAGGAAAGCACTGGAAGAGGCAAGAACCCATTTTCTAGGTGTTTCGGTGACAAAGAATTAAAAACATAACACCTGGTATATAAAGTAAGTGCAGTGAGATGAATGAAGGGTCAATCAATTTGGGAGGCAAGACCATGCCCTTTATATTGTGAAAGCACAAAACTTAAATGGTAAGTAGGGTCAGTGAGTTGACATGACGAATTAAGGGGGGAGAGGATGAAATGTTTTTAGAAAATTATGTATATTATAGAGCAATGCAACACATAAAATATGTGGAAAATACAAGCACACAAAACACATAAAACCAGAGAGACACCGATATACATGGTTCACCCAGTTTGGGATACGTCCACCCCGAATAGCTAGTCCTTCCTTTCTATTATCCATCAAAATGAAGAGACACAACCTACAACAGATCCGTAGTAATATCCTTTGTTCTCTCTCACAGTCTCCCTCACTGTTTCTCGCTCTAAGAATACACATACAATACACAGCCACAATACAATACCCTCATACAAGTGAGGGGTTGCCTTCTAGGGAAAAAAACCCTAAACTAAACATAACTTCTACTGTCAGATCATCCGCCTAATGAATGACCCAGATTGACTAGAAATTACTATATTTTTACAAGGCAATTTTACATATGTTTTTAGCTTTGGGGGAATTGCCCCCAAAACCCCCCACCAGTGAGGGGCTCCATAAAGTTGCAGCCACTCCCCATAGACCCCCTAGGCAGCATTTAATTACAGGCAACATTGCCGCCCCATTAAGGTAAAGGGGTCCAACTCTGCGATACAAAATAAACAAGATAATCAAGCTCCACACCCAAAAAAATTCCCATTACAAGTAGAAAATGTAGAAATTTAAGAGAAATGAGTTTGTAGGTTATGTAACTTGTCATTGTTGATTGTAAATGCTTGCTAGTTGACTCCTCTCGAGTAGATATGTGGTTGATGAATTAATAACAATGGTCATGTTATATTTTCTTTGTGCAAAGCGAACCACAAAAATGAAATGAAAAGAATGAGAAATTGATTGAACTTCTTAGTGGGAAGGGTTTTTGTCCAAGTCCTGCATTTGGGAGTGAGGAGGGGAGGGAACATGGGGCTCATGCAAGACTATATGTTGACTAACCCTCCAATTCTATTGCCTAATTTTCTAGTTTAAGGTAATGTCAAGAAATAATTATTATATTCCTATTTGTTGAAAAATTGTTATATTTATTAAATTTGAAGGTGAGATAAGTATAAGTTTTACTAAAACTAAGAAAAGTTTCTAAAAAGTGAAGCAACAAAAATTAAAACCATAATAGATAATTTTTTAAAGCACATGCTATACAATAGTTTTTATCCTATGATATGGCTCGTGAAGGTGATGAGTGTGAAATAAAGGATGTGCGCAAGAGGGGGTATGTGTGGGAGAATGGGTGTGAAGAGAAAGGAACACAAATTTCTTCCACACTCATGGAATTTGACTCAGAAGCGAGCATCTAGAAAAAAAATTGATAAAGTTTCTAGTTGATACAAGGTATGCAAATTATAACAACATTTAAATGGTATTAATATAAATTGTTGTTGTTGATATCTAGAAAAGGAGAAAAGGAAAAATAAGGCATTCTTGTTTTTTTGTGTGTATTTTTTTATAAAATATAGTTGGTAAATACCAAAAAGAAAAAAACAACAAATTGATATGTTTGAGGAAAAAAATAAACAAGAATATGAATACATGCATATGATTAAAATAAATAGTTTTGGTGTGCAGGAATAACTTGATATTAATGTTGTTTTGTAAAAAACACAATTTGACTCGGTTGAAAAACTTCAGTTTTAATCCCAAAGATTGATTATTTGATTCTATCTGAATGTTTTTGCATAATATATATACTTATAGAATTGAGATAAGGGGAAATACAACGTTTCAAACTTTTCCTTTAAAATAATTGCAATGAAGCATTATTGTCTTATAAAAGTGAGTTAAATATAGATTCATTGATGGAAATGCGTAATGTCAATGATCATTAGGTTTATTTTCAATGAATGTCACATCCCGTTTCACTCGAGTGACCACCAAATGGGAAATGGATTTGGGGAGACATTTTTTTCATACATTGGTTGTAAAAGTGGATCAACGTAATCCAATAAGAATTTATTCAAAGAGGAAAAATAGGACATACTTGTATTCCAATTCATCTATAGGCATGTGAACATATGAAATATTATTTCATGATGAAAATCCCCTTGCTTGAAATTTTGAGCCACTCTTATGAAAAAAATAAAATTCACATGTCAATAGTCCTAGATACAATGTAGGTGCTTTGCGCCATGCATTCATCGAACAACAATGGGCACAAATATAAGCGAAGAAGTTATCACAATGACTTCAAAAATACAAAATTTTAAAAGTGCTTGTCGTGAAAGCTCATATTAATGCATTTTTAATCTAACACAACATGAATATTATGTGATTTTATTGTGTTACATTATGGCCCAAAATTTCTCAAACGTAGTATTACAAAGTGATCCTTTTGCATTAAAATGCATAGACCACTATGTTAAGTTGACATACAAAAAAACACAATAGGAATTTTGGATTGGGAGGGTTATATTTTTCTTTTGGCACTTCCATATGAAAAAGGAGACATAAAAGGTGGTATTTTTGTTTTTTCCTGGATGGTTTATGGTTTGGGGCTAGAAATATGCATGGTATACATACATCGGGGATATTTTGACTCGATTCAACTCAAACATGTCAAAGTCAGTTGCGTTTAATGTTATTTAGTATAAAAAAATCTAGCACAATGTCATTCAGAACCATTGAAACATAGAGGAAATATATTTATTAATATCACACCAATGGTTTCAATAAGTACTGTTAGAGCAGGGTCACTAAGTTCAACCATTTTTCTATATTTTGTAATAATTTTAGTCTTGTGCAAGGGTTTTGGGGCGGGTCAAAACCCCTCATGAAATTTAATGGGTCAAATGGTAGACCAAGGGGCCACAAACCACAGTTTGCGAACCATAGGGTAGCATAGGCTAATAGTATAAACAGATGAATAGATCGAGTCTAAGAAGTCAGCTTTTGGATAATTCTGAATGTGAATGATACATTTGGATAATTTGTGATAGTTTTGTACAGTTTTGTCTAGGTAGAAAGCTCCTACTGGCTCTGTGCGTGGAGACCTTAGTTCTGCTATGTGTGGAAGATGCTGGATGTGTGCATGGGCTATTGAAGTGTTTTGTATGAAGGATCTAAACTGTTAATTAATAAAGGAGTATTGTTGCAGATATCTGAGTTATATATGCATCTATTGGATATGTTATGAATGTTTCTGCATCTTATTTCTGATTTCTGTACTATCTGCAATTATATCCCTTGCGCAACTGTGATTGGGTTTATATGAATGCTTATTGGATGGATTTGATGGTAAAAGGCTCTAATATGATGTATTAAAGGTTATTACTTGTATGACTGTTGTATTAACTCGCGCAAGATATTCTGCATACTTGATCTAAATATGTATGAAAAAGTGTTTACTGGTTCGGGTTGCTATTGCGAAGGTCTGTTTATGATTATTTGGGATCTTAAGGTACCCACATAATTCAAACCTCTCTCAGTGTGCGGAAACCTAATTCCATCACCCCCCCATACTGCTTCAGGTGAGACTTTGATTTGCGCAAGCTAGTCACTGCCTAAAGGGACATTAGTAAGAGGGTTTTGTTGGTTAACCTCAATTCTGAACCTGGGTCGAGATCCCTCAAGCCAAAAAATGGTTCTGTTGCTGGGACCAGGATAATTTTTAGAGAGGTTGAGTGATGCCGTGAGTTCATTGGTAGCCATTAAAGCCTAAATTTGAGGAATGGTTTGAAAAAAAGAGTCAGGAATTTTCCCTAAAAGAAAACAAAATCAAGAAGCTATTTGTTGAAGAGTGGAAGAATAAGTATATTTTCATTGAGGTACACGAGATATTCTTTGTAACCTTTTCACATGAGTTGTAGCAGTGGTTGGCAAGGTTAGCATAATTCCAAACCATATGGAAGGACGATCAGGTCACGTAGTGGACCCCCGAATTGATCCAACAATTGGAGAAGACTAATAATTCCATTACCTAGACTGTAGATCACTAGGTTGAGAATGTCTTGCGTGGGCTTGTAAAAAAGTTTGAAGTTGATCAGTTGGTGTCCTAATCTGAAGCTAAAAGGATATTTTTCAAAGGATTGAGGGGTAAGTTCTTACAAACTTTTCCTTTGCTGATTAAGATGTTATTGTGTGAAAAGGGTATTTTGTGCAGCCACACTGAGTGAATGACCCCTGATTAGAGCAAAAGCACTATGTGCAGCAGTAAATACTATTAGGTCAATCAAAAAGGGGATAGATATGTGTATATTCCTCTGAGAAATTCCCCTAATCTGAATGGAAGCGGGGATATGCACGCTGAGAATAGCCCTCCTGCTACACCACAATCAAATTTGCATAGGGGTAAGAATCCTCCTACCCCACCACCATCCCCACCTATGGATGATATGGCCATGCAGATGAAGTTACCCACCTTTAAGGGTGCGGGGGATGAGGATATGGACCGATTTTGGTTTGTGGCAAACGCGGTGTGGACTGTGGTGAGCCTTGGTATTGCACCAAGAGTGCTGCAACTCCCAGGGGATTCCCTACTTTAATTTATCAACCCGGTGTTCGTACAAAATTGGAGGTGACAATGCTATATACACAAAAGATGAAT